>JAUZNJ010037522.1:11595-35797 GCA_034780135.1 Jordanella pulchra | reverse complement strand
CCTTCTCCAGCAGTTTCTGACACTCACCTAAGAACAACAGGCTACAAAAGGTTATTGGTAAAGAAGCTGGAAAAAGACTGTATCCAAGTGTATTAATCAAAAAGTTGAATGGAGGGTAAAACCAAAGTAGAAAAAAAAGTTTGGGAAATGTCATCAGGAGTGGAATTCAGTTAGAATTAGTCCTTTAAAAGGCCACCATTCTGACATTTTCAAGACCATTTCTAAACTATTCCACTATTGTTAATCAGTGCTCCATAAAAAGTTTTAATATCAAACCTTTGTCCTTCTTAAAATGTATCTGGTTTGTTTGTCATCAAGAATTTTAAAAAGGGATGTTTTAAATTTATTATTTTGTTTGTAACGAAAATTTAAAATAACTAGATTTTACATTTTAAAATGAAATGCAAAAACAAACTTACTGTCCGTCAATTACGTTTTGCTCGCGGTAGGGGGCAGCGCAGAAGCAGAAGCTTGAGTTTTGACGTATGAGGAAAACAGCGTAGAAGATTTAACATCAGTTCCTTTTATAGCGGCGGCAATGAAAGGACGGCGTGCTACTCACAGTTTTAGCAAAACATAAGTTAGGTTAAATAGCTAGATTAAAACAAATAGGTTCTCGGCATCATACCCCCATATAAGGAGAAGAGTTTCAGTGCTGTCCCGAGAAGATGTCTCTGGTTTGTGCAAGTAAGTCCAACTAAATCAGTTGTAAAGACGGATGCAGTGTGTTAGCTTATGCTAATAGCTAATGTGGCTAACGCTAGCGGCCATGCAGACCGCCTTCTAGCCTACTTCAGAGTTACTTCAGACGTCTTTTTGGCCTTATTATGGCTTTAGTGTAAGTTATAATTCTTAAATTCACTTCTGTCTTCAGTCTGCAACGAAGTACCGGAGCACCCGTGCATCTCGCCGGTGTCCAATCATGTTTTCGAGCGAAGGCTGATCGAGAAGTACATCGCTGAGAATGGGACTGACCCGATGAACGGACAGCCGCTGTCCGAGGAGCAGCTGGTGGACATCAAAGGTAAAAAAGAAGAAGAATTAGTTGGGTTCAGGAAGTTAGTAGGATTCCGATGTTTACTTCACATGGTTTTTGCTTTTGGGAATCAACGTTTTGCCTTTTTCTTTAACCTTTTAACTTTAGCCTTTATGTAGAGAGATCATACTAATTGTTCATTCTCCTTCCCTTTTACATGGTCAGCTTTGTAATGAGAACTTTATTAATAGCGCAAATTAATTGGTAATTTTTGTCAAAAATATGAAAAATGCTTCTCCTTTAAGCAATAAGTTATTTTCGGACTTGCTCACCATTTACAAAAGATATGTGGTGAAATCATGAAAATAATATCGCTGATATAAAAATGTAAACAGTGTGTTTAACAGCAAGTCATCCTCACATTCGTACCTATAATATTAATTATAGATCATAGGTGGGAGTGCTTTAATTAAATGTTATGTTTAAGCAGTTTTTGAATTAAGCTGGTTCAAATCAGTATTATTCATACAACGCAGCCATATCCGCAGTGGTTTGTGGGTCTGAATTTCTGAAAAAAGTGACAAGGAATCTGTTAAATTAAAATGATTCTTAGATTTATTACAGAGTTGTTTAAACTGTTTTTTTTTTTGCTATGGTTCACACTTAATGAAAATCTACTTAACATCTAATAAGATTTTCTGTTTATCCACTTAATGCTTGACTCGGGCTGTTTTTAAATGAATAGCCGCATTAGTGCGGAAAGCAGCCTGTGGTGGCTTGAATAGTTTTCTACAGCGCCTTTAAATTGTGACTCTCATCTACAAATATATGTACTTATCACTCCAGCATGGCAATATCATGGTCATACTATTGACAGACCATTATATGTTTACAAACAATTTTATATTTGTCTTGGATTTTACTCTAAATTAAACGAGATCCTCTGCAGATGATAAGCATAACGAATATCTATAACTGTGACGTCGCATGTCTGTTGGGCTGAAACGTAATAAAAATGTATTCCTTTAGTGACTCATCCCATCAGACCGAAGGCACCGTCGGCTACGAGCATCCCTGCTATTCTCAAGTCCCTTCAAGATGAGTGGGTGAGTACAGCACGCAGAGAATCTAAAACTTACCCAGACCTTTTTGAATGTTCCTCGTAGATCAGAGTTATTCTACACAAAGAAGTCCATTTTCCATCAGGCTTTGATTAGGCATTAATCGTGTTATTTCCTACAGTCATTTTAGGACTATTGTCCGGTTGTACACCAGCTTTTACTGGCTTGTTTAGCTATTTCTCCCAGAAACGGCACAAAACCTTAGTTGAATTCTAGTGGTTATTGTGCCGTAGGACGCTGTGATGCTGCATAGCTTCACGCTGCGGCAGCAGCTGCAAACTACACGTCAGGAACTCTCACATGCCCTCTATCAGCATGATGCAGCCTGCAGAGTCATCGCTCGACTCAACAAGGAGGTCACCGCTGCAAGAGAAGGTAGGTTGGCAGCTGGCTTTATCATTCAGCATCTTTACACTGTATGGCAGCTTTGTTTTTAGCTTTTGATTAAACTTCTGGCTCCATGTCGGGATCTTTATTTTTTGCATCACAGCTCTTGCAACACTTAAACCTCAAGCTGGACTGGTGGCTCCTCAGGCTGTGCCGGCCTCTCAGCCATCTGCTGCTGTCAGTACCCTGCATTCATTTGCAAACTTGATTCCTTAAAGTAACTTTTTATTGTTCACTATATAAACAAAGCTGAATATTGTGCTCTAGGGTGCTGGAGGAGAGCCTATGGAGATCAGTGAACAGGTGGGAATGACCCCAGAGATCATCCAGAAGGTAAGATCATTACAACTTCGTGTTGGAGGTTATTAATCAACAAACAAGCTTCCAGTTAAACTTTTTTTTATATGTTTTCAATCCTTTTTATTTGCAGCTTCAAGACAAAGCAACCATCCTCACCACAGAGCGAAAAAAGGTATTTTTATTCACCATTGGCTGAATTTCTTTCTCCCATGAGTCTACAGTGAGAGCTTTGTGGTGTAAATGTTATCTTTTGTTTTACTGTTTCTGTAGAGAGGAAAAACCGTCCCAGAGGATCTGGTCAGAGCTGAGGATCTTAGCAAGTACCGCCAGGTGGCGTCTCATGCTGTAAGTGTGGATTTGGCTCCTTAGTGGATTAGATTTAGTTTCTTTAAACAGGCGTCACCAATCCCGGTCTGTTTTTTTTCTCCAGGGTCTTCATAGTGCCAGCATTCCTGGCATTCTGTCCCTGGATGTTTGTCCCTCTGACACCAGCAAAGTGCTCACTGGTAAAAACTAGAAGCACCTTGTTATTCTGTGTTTGGTTCCTTTAGCTGTAATCCTAGACTGACATAGCGCGTCTGTCTTCTCCCAGGTGGAGCTGATAAGAACGTGGTCGTGTTTGACAAGAATGAAGAGCAGATTGTGGCAACTCTGAAAGGTCATACCAAAAAGGTCACCTCAGTCATCTACCATCCTTCCCAGGTGACTTTCCTCTTCATGTTGTCATAGCGACGAACAGTTTGACTTGCAAAGAAGCTGTTGTGTTCTTTTCTTCCTGCTTAACCCTGCAGCCCTTTTCTCCCCCAGTCTGTGGTCTTCTCTGCCTCTCCTGACGCCACCATCCGGGTGTGGTCCGTTACCGGGGGTAACTGCATCCAGGTGGTGCGAGCCCACGAAGCCAGTGTCACCGGACTATCTCTGCATGCTACAGGGGACTACCTGCTCAGCTCCTCTGAGGATCAGGTAGGGTTGCTGCTCGAAAAGACGCTGAGGTCCTGCAGCTTCAACATATTGACTCTTGTTGTGTTTTCTGTTTCAGTATTGGGCCTTTTCTGACATCCAAACTGGTAGAGTCCTCACCAAGGTTACCGATGAGAGTGCTGGCTGTGGTACGTGCTTCTGTGGATGTTTGGTCTCCTGTTGTTGTTTTTTTTGTTTGTTTGTTTGTTTGTTTGTCGTTGTTTTTTTTGTGTCGACATGCCCTGATTCTTCTTTTTCTTTCGGCCCCACAGCTCTGACCTGTGCGCAGTTTCACCCTGATGGTCTGATTTTTGGCACCGGTACGGCCGACTCCCAGATTAAGATTTGGGATCTGAAGGAGCGCACCAACGTGGCCAACTTCCCAGGCCACTCTGGACCCGTCACCTCCATTGCTTTCTCTGAGAACGGATACTATCTGGCCACAGGTTCTGTTTTTGCTCTCGATTGATTTATTTCTGCTTTATGCAGGAAATTTGATCTTACTTTAAATACAAAGATTCTCTAAATAAGATGTGTTTAGGTTTTTTGGTGTTTATCACAAGTATCTTCCAAGTGACATGCTGAGTGTTTGTCTATGTGTAACATCTGGTTTGGAACCTTCATACATCATATTAAGTTGAAGTTTGTTTTATTGTCTATATTTACTTTACTCTTTTGTGCCTTGAAGTTTTTTCTGGGGAAATGTGTGTTATTTCCTTGTTCTGGTTCAACTTTAATCAGTTTGAAAGGTTTCTTGTTTAACCTACATCTTTTTGGAGGAGCCACAAGTTACGCACTGAATCTTTTGTGTATTATATCAAAAATGCTTTTTTTTTATGCGTTCTGATGGTTTTGTTCTTTTGTTATTAATGCCTATTTATTTTTTATGACCTCAGGGGCCCAGGACAGCTCTGTAAAACTGTGGGATCTGAGGAAACTGAAGAACTTTAAGACCATAACTCTGGACAACAACTATGAGGTAACGTTCAATAACAGAAAGTCGCTCTGTGAAAAGTCATCCTTTGGGACTTTATCTGTAGCGCTGTTCACTCCTCGCCTACAATGATTGGTTTACTGGGTGTTTTTACAGCAGCCAGCAAAAGTATTTATGCTCCCTGAACTTTTCCAGGTTTTCTCATGTTACAAGTATGAACTTCAGCATGTTTTTCACTCAAGTTTTGTTATTGACCAACAAGAAGAAACATGATGGATTAAATCTTGATTCTGAGCACATATGTTAAGAACACGATCAGTAATCACATATTCAGCACTACCTGTGTTGTATTCAGTCATTCTCTATAAACCGTTGCATTTAATATTAGGGAGAATTCCAGTTTAGGTGAAAACATGAAATATTTCCACACTTGTTAAGCAGTAAGCACACAGCATCTAACGTACAAAAGCTGTCTGTAAAATATCTGTGCTGGACGTTAATGAATTTCAAGCTGTCCCCATAATCTGCTAATGGAGAAGGTGATCAGGTTGAAAAGAAGCTGTTTTCCTGTTATTTTTTTTTAAGCTAACCGCCCTCCAGCTTCAGCTCGGATGTTTCAATATGGTCAGAAAACATCTGTCCTCTCGGCTGCTGAAAACACATTGAGGGTCTGGTTCTCTTTTCTTTTCCAGACCTCTTGAAACATCTGTTTTCATTTCCCTTTCAGGTGAAGTCCCTGGTTTTCGATCAGAGCGGTACCTACCTGGCTGTCGGTGGATCCGACATCCGTATCTACATCTGCAAGCAGTGGTCTGAGGTGCTCAACTTCACAGGTGAGGAGACACTGAAGCCAATCTTTTGATGTTTGTGAGAGTAAATCTAAACGTTCAAATCGACTTGCCTTTTCTGTTCATCTTTTAGACCATACAGGATTAGTGACTGGAGTGGCCTTTGGAGAAAATGCCAAGTTCCTGACGTCTGCAGGAATGGACAGGAGTCTCCGATTTTACAGTTTGTAGAAAAAAAGAATAAATTCAGGAAGAGGAGATAGCTGAGTGGAAGAGATGCAACTGAGTAACCTTACTGAACAGTCAATCTTTAAAAAGAAATCCCTGTTTACTGTGCTTCTGATATCGTGGTAGTTTGTCACATTAAGACACAGCAGTCTGAGCAAAACCTATAACCTGTTTGTTGGCTTTGTAACTTTACATCTAAATAATGTGAGGTTAGAGCAGAAACAAGATTCCTGTCCCATATGACAGCATTTGATTTTAGTATTTCTCTGTTTTTGTATTTAGGGGGGTATTCATTTGCTTGTGAAACTCTTTTTAAAACCCAGATATGGTGATGATCTTTGCTTTTTAATCTAGATTACTTTATCTGTAGGGAAAGATCAACTTAAATCTGTAGCGATCCTGCAGAAGACAAACCGGTGTCATTTATTTGTTTTAGCCTTCCCTGTTTTTCATTTCTCATTTAATCTTTCCATTTTTAATTTGTTTATTTTTCCAGTTGTACATTTGCATTGACCTACTGTGTACCCGATACGCCTTTGATGATAAAATAAAATATCTTTTCCAAGTTATACTGCCTATGTTTTCATTCAATGTGCAAATTTATATTGTAAGACTTGGCTGTAAATATTAGTTAAGCTGCTGAAAATGTGGAGTTTTGTTTTATTTTTAGTTGATTTTGAGCTTCTTTTTTCTTTTAGTATTGCTAAATTAGTAATTTGATATATTTTCAAGATTTCCCTTCAGAATGGATACAAAAGGTAAGTGTAGATATAGGAAAAACAAATTCTTATCACAAGAATATAGCAAATTTAGATGAGATGATTTCCAGGTGAGGTTTTCCTGATAACTGAGCCACAGATGCTTCAGGTCTGCCTTTCTAAAGCGGCTAGAGGTTTTGTGTTGCAGCTTTAAAATCTTTTTTTTGCCTCTTCATGTTGATGCTGGGTTGTTTTTTTTTTTTTTAGTTTGGCTCGTTTTTCAGACGGTAGGCTGACAGGAAAGGGGAGTATGATAGAGGGGGAGAGACATGCGGGAGGATGGGGACCACAATCTGGATTTGAACCTTGCAAAGAGAATAAACACATTTTTCAATTGGTAGCTGATATTTTTTGTAAATTATGTTTAAAAATTAATTTTATCCCCAATTATAAAAGAAAATTTCTGACTTCAACTCGGCTAAAAAAAGATCTCAATTGGAACTGTAAATATTTTTTGAGCATTTAAAAAGATTTATATTGATCATATTTATATAAAACAACAGGTTCCTGTGACTTGGAACATGTTAAAAAAAATAGTTTTTCCAATTTAAAAAAAACATTAAAAGACACACATACATGTATATGTATAGCTATATCTAAATATATAGATAGATATATCTATCTATCTATATATATAGATATTCTCTTGTTCATCACTATAAGCCAAGGTGATGGAGAGCCATTGTTAACTGTCTAAAGAGCCACTTGCAGCTCCAGAGTTCATCCTGACTCAGCGGCTCTGAAATACTTTGGTGGCCAAATTTATATTTTATAATGTTATCAATGGTAAATGATCTAATACATATTCCCTGTAGTATTAAATGCAGGTGGAAATAAATCAAATTTCAGAAAATTTAAAATGTCTACTCATTACAAATATGATAAAGGAGAATTTCCATGGACTGAATAATTAAATGAAAACAGCAGCCTTAGTTTTGCCTTAAATCAGACACTCACTGTTTATGAAATAGACTCAATTATCACTTAATGAACGATTTTCTAGGAGTGCAAAAGGAAAGGACCAATATATTTGTATTCAACAAATTATGAAGCTTATTTGTCAGATTAAACGTACAGATAACAGGAAAAACAATCTTTAAGCAGGTATAAAACATACTAAAAACAATGCTATTTTATTAATATCATTATTTGTCTGATACTTTAATACTAAATGTTGTTTTTACAAGCTGGAAGAGTAAAATCATACCATCAGAAATAATGGCTTGAGTGTTTAATCTAGATTTTTCAATCTTTAATTGAATCTTATTTAGGATATTATCTCTATTTTATTGATGTGATTGTATGTTACCACAGGGCGCCGTCTAATTACTGCCTTTGGTTCACCGGTGGTAAAGCAGAAATGTCGCCCCCTCGTGGTGAAATCGAAAGGAAACTGTTGCCTCCACCATCACGTGAGACCGCCAGTAACGTGACTCTCATGAACGGGAAATGGGAACAGAGTGAGGATAACTAACCCCAGAACCTTGAAACACGTCTCCACTTTGACTCGGTTCGTGTGTCGGTACCGTCCAGAACCGCTACAGAGATTATCCTCTGGAGTCCAAACAGCAGACAGGTGAGAAGAGGGAGACCTCATTTAGCTTTGTTTACTGCTAACTGTGAGCCACTTTTCCCACCTTAGCTGTCCTAATGATCCCCTTTAAAACCTTTCTATTAAATTTTTCTATTCCGGTTTCAAACTGTACGTTAAGATATGAGATAAGCTTATAATTTTCAATCTTTTGTTGAAACCGAAACTCAACAGTCATCTGAAATAAAACATGGACAAATAAAACTATCGGTGGGAAATTGGACAGCGTCTTTATATCCAGAAGATATTGCTCTTATTTTTTTTTTTCTTTCGTCCTGTCATGCACTCCGATTAATTTTATTTGGTAGCACCCAGTGCATTCTATTAAATCTGTTTCTATCAGATGATTTCTGTTAACCCAGCAGAACAAAACAGCCTACAAGATGAAAAACAGAGGATACGGAAACTAATTGAATTCTTTTTAATAGACCAGATAACCTTTTGGTAAAAACATATTCTTTAATTTGAAAGTTTACTTTATCTTTTCATGAGTTCAAAATGTATTTCTTCATGTTTGGTGAATTAAAGTGGCACCAAAAGAGAGAAACACAGATGTATTGTGTTATTCTACCCATTATAGTGCTACCAGAAGGATGTATTTACAGGAATGCAAATTTCACCTGGGCTGCTTCCCAGTTTGGAACCATTGTCATTTAATCTATATCCTCTTTTTGGACTTTTTAAAACAATCTATACCTTTGTCTCTTTGCCAAATAAGCTGAATTCATAGTTGTTGGCCAAACGATTGTATTTAACCTTGTTTTCATGTTTAAAGGTGGAAGTATTACTGCTTTGCTCTGTGCCTGTAGTTATGGGCTCCTTGTTCCGAAGCGAGGAGGTGTGCCTGGTGCAGCTCTTCCTCCAGTCTGGCTCGGCCTACAACTGTGTGAGCGAACTGGGAGAGCTGGGATTAGTGGAGTTTAGAGATGTAAGTTGAATAAACGGATCGTTTTACTGTTTGTTTCAAAGAGAATTGAGTTGAAATCTTTTCTTGAGCTGCTGGTTGGATTAAGAACATTTTTACTGATGTTATCAAATTCCTTTAAGCTTATTAGAAAGCGATCTTCTTCTAATCTGAATGGCTTTTTTTAGACGCCGATATTTTCCTTCCTGCTTCTGGAATAAGGTAAACATGAATAAGCCAGTTTTCCCTCTTCCTCTTTTCTGTCTTTCTAGTTGAATCCTAACGTGAACGCCTTCCAGAGGAAGTTTGTCGGAGAGGTCAGGCGATGCGAGGAGCTTGAGAAGACTTTTTGTAAGATTTGACTCATTCCTTCCTCTGCAATCATAGGCACCCACTGGTAAAGACGTGTCAGAAGTCTTTAAATAAATCTCTGTCACAGCAGGAACATCAACTCGCAGAAAAATCGAACGGAATTAATTAATAAGGGATTTTTTTTTTCTTTTTTGTCTCTAAAGTTTATATTTAACCTTTTTTAAGCCTATTGGTTCGTTTTAGTTTCATTCTTAATCAATGACTTCCTGTTTCTTTGGTGTTTAAAAAAAAAAAAATCACCATTGTCTAAAATGGGAAATGCAGACGAATCATCCTGTCAAATCAACGCACACATTAAAAGCGTCCAGAGAAAGTAGCTTTCTAGCTTAAAGTTAACTGTGTAAACGTAGTCGGAGCAATAATCAATACGTCTGAGACGAACTGTGACAGGAATGTGTGAGGATCTGAGTTTATCTTTCCACCGCACGCAAGGAACTGGATGCTAAATCTACTGGGCCTTTAAACTGGAAACCTGGGCTTTGATTTGTGCTTAAAATCATCGATTCTTTGAAATACACAGTTATTTTTTAGTTTTTTTTTTACAGATCTTTACTAAAAGTATATGATAGATGTGAAGGAAGAAAATATTGAGCTTCAAACTTTTTCATCATTAATCTGGATTCAACCCTACGTTCTGATATTGTCCCTCAGCCTTCCTAGAGCAGGAGATCAATCGCTCCATAAACCCCCCCCTGAAGGGCCCCCTCCCTCCTCCGTCCCCGGTGCCTTCGGCCCCTCAGCCTCGTGAACTCATCACCATAGAGGAGGAGAGCGAGAGGCTGGCCAGAGAGCTCAGAGAGGTGAGAACAATGACGGCCACGATGATTCGCTTGTGTCTCTACGTTGTTGTGTGGTAACGATTTCTGTGGGGGGGGGGGTTCTGTCTGTGTGCCCCCAGGTGTCCAGGAACAGAGACAGCCTTCGGACTCAGCTCACACAGCTCTGTCAGTACAAAGGAGTCCTGACCCAAACCCACTCACTCACAGCTACACAGGTCTGTACGTTGATGTCGTCTGTGTGTCACCATGAGGAGCTTCTTTAGATTCACTGAGCAAAAATCCACTTTATTTCCATTTTCCTCCTGTTCTGTTGACAGGCGCCCCCGCCTGTGCTGGAAGGCCACGGCCTGTTTGATCATCGCCAAGATATCCGCCTCAGGTACGTCTTTCTCTCTCTCTTTGCTGCTTCTTCTTTGAAGAGATTCACGGATCAATCAGTGAGACGTTGAGAACGGCAGAATCAAACAAACATACGGTGCATTTTCTCCTGTTTTATGAGTCGGACCTTAAAGAAATGCTGGTTTTTAATATGAGCCGAGATAACCCTGCTTCTCAAAGATCTTCTACACCAATTCATGGATCTGTACCTCCTCCTTAGTTTTGTTGCAGGGGTGGTCCATCCCTGGAAGGTCCCCTCGTTCGAACGCTTGCTGTGGCGGGCATGTCGCGGTTACATTATCGTGGATTTTAGAGAAATGGCCGACCGACTTGAGCATCCAGACACCGTAGGAACTCAGAGATTTCAGATTTTATTTATTTTTTAAATCAAACCTGTTTCTATTGACCCCTTTCCTCTGTTTTCTGCCTCTTGGTTCTCAGGGGGAAATGGTGCAGTGGACCGTGTTTCTTATCTCCTTTTGGGGAGATCAGATCGGGCAGAAAGTAAAGAAGATATGTGACTGGTGGGGAAGCTTAAGCATCAATCTGTTTGTTTTTTTTGTCCTTTTATCTGAATTCTTTCCTCATGAGGCAGCTTTTTTCTTTGAACAGCTTCCACACACAGACATTTGCATACCCTGAGAGCCCAGCTGAGAGGGAGGAGATTCTGCAGGGGCTTCAAGGCCGGATTGAAGACATCAAATCAGTGAGTGTATTTTTTTTGTATGGCAACTCCGAAAGTGTTTAGGATGATCGTTCATGGGCCTTTGTTGTTTCTAATCCTCATCAAACTCTCTCCTTTCACTTCCTCTTGCTGTATTCCAGGTGTTGTCTCAGACCGAAGCTTTTCTGCAGCAGCTGCTGCAGCGAGCCGTGGCCATCCTGCCTCAGTGGAAGGTCCGGGTCCAGAAGTGCAAGGCCATCCAGCTGGTGCTGAACCTCTGCAGCCCGTCCGTAACCGATAAGTGCCTGATCGCCGAGGCTTGGTGTCCCACCGTCAAGCTGCCTGAGCTGCAGAGCGCCCTCAGAGAAGGAGGGGTGAGGCGACGCATCAGCAAAATCAGAGAGCTGTGATGTTGTTCATGGTTTATATTGGATTTCATTTCATCCAACAAACTTTCTTTATGCCTTCAGAGGAAGAGCGGCAGTGGGGTGGACTCCTTCTATAACCGCCTGCCCTCCTCCACCCCTCCTCCCACCCTGTTCCCCCTCAACTCCTTCACAGCTGGTTTCCAGAACATCGTCGACGCCTACGGCGTGGCCAGCTACCGTGAGGTCAATCCAGGTTTGTCGCCTTTTAAATGTGTCCATCAAATTATTTTGAGAAAATAAAAGAGCATTTGACCCATCGGTGTTTGTTTCTTCGCAGCGGTGTACACCATAATCACTTTCCCCTTCCTGTTTGCGGTGATGTTTGGGGATGTGGGTCACGGTCTGCTGATGTCTTTGGCTGCCCTCTGGATGGTGCTTGAAGAAAAAGACCCCAAACTGAAAAACAATAACAACGAGGTAGAGGCTGTTACTCTTATAGATTAGCTTTCACTGGTCTTTGATTTCATTTGTGTTTTTAAAGCAAAACTCAACAGAACATATTGAAAATAGGCTAAAATCCTCATTGATTTTTATTTTTTTTTAATTACTATTATTTTTTTTTATTTAGTTTTTTTTATATTTATACTTGGAGACATTTATTCTGTTGAGAATTAACTTTGAATTCACCTTCATTTTTTAAATTGAATTCTTTTATTCTGATTATTTCTTTTTTTTTTTTTTTTCTTGCCAGTCATGCGGGTCCTTTAGAAAGACCAGAGCAATCGAACACAGATTAATGCTGATCATGCGGTGAAGCTATGCGCCTGCATTTAGACCAGGAGAAGTGTCGCTCACAGCAGCATCATATGGATTAAATTGATGATATTTAGAACATGAATCATGCAGAAAAAGTCTAGGCTATATTTAACAGCTATGCTGCTTGTTGCTGTTAGTTTAAGAGGCTAAATTAAGACAAAGTGCAAAAGGACCCAGAAAGAAAAACAGCCTTTAGTGTCATGTTAAAGTAGCAGAGGTTGATCTATATTAGCACAACTCCTATTGGCCTGTATAGACGCTGACATGCAGGGACATTAGTTTACCTAATGCTTGTAATACATTTATTACAAACCTGAGAGTTTTGGAGCTCGTTATTTGACACGATCTGTGTTTGATTATTCTGGTCTTTCTCAAGGACCAAGATGTACGGGACAAAAATAATCAGAAGTTTAGGATTGAAATTAAATTCTAGAAGTGAAAGCAGAATTAAACTGAGTTTTCAGGGCAATAAAATACAGTTGAAAGTAAATGATCTCAGTTTCTGATTAGATCCAGTTTCAATTTAGTGAAATTCATTTTCGAACCAATTGATTTTAATTGTGACTGTTTTATATGTAAAGTCCAAACCTAAACTCAGCTCTGTCCATATATTTAGTTTGTTTTTACTTCGGTTCTTAAATGGTGGTTAATTTAACGGAACAGTAATGATTAGGATTATTTCGAAGGACATTTTCTTTCTATGTGATCTAGAACAATTTCACCAGATATCATTGCTTAGCTGGTTCTATGGTGCTGTTTACATATATTTGCTATTTTTAGATTTCTAGAGTATTTGCCCATAACCAGAATAATACCTCAAACAACCTACGAATATTGTCAGATTGTGTTTTATTTGGGTTATTTGATTTATTTGTAAACTTATTTAACTCATAGAATCTGTGATTCTATGGAGCATGCTCCATGATGAGGATGAAACATTAATAAATCAGTTTTTTTTATTCCATGGTATCGATGATGGTATTGAATATTTTCCTGGGTATCATTTGAAATGTTAGTATGGTGACAACCCTGCTCACCTAAAACTTGACTTTTCTATGTTTCATTCATATTTCCTAATTTTTAAAAATGTTTCCTTCCTCAAAGCGTTTGTAAATGTTTTTTAGAGGATTATAATCACGAACGGGTGCAAAGCCAGGTTGTCCTTGTGATTGAAAGAAGTTTCTGTGTTCAGATCTGGAGGATGATGTTCGGAGGACGGTATCTGATCCTGCTGATGGGCCTCTTCTCCATCTACACCGGAGCCATTTACAACGAGTGTTTCAGCCGAGGCATGACGACCTTTAGCTCCGGTTGGCACGTGGGGCCGATGTTTGAAAAGAGCACCTGGAAGTGAGGATAAGTCTTTATTTTGACCCAAAAAATAAGAATGTGTTTATTGTTGCACTGATTTGTTGTTTCCCACCTTATTTTTCACTTTCCTGTTTTAGCTCAGTGGTGCTGAAGGAGAACCAGTTCTTGTCTTTGGATCCTAACGTGTCCGGGGTTTTCACCAATCCCTATCCCTTCGGGATTGATCCGGTACAGTCGTTATATTTATTTATTAACGCATCTCTATATTATCTGAACTAGGTCTTATTTCGCCATATTTGTCATCATTGACAGATCTGGGGCCTGGCCAACAACAAACTAACCTTCCTTAACTCCTACAAGATGAAGATGTCCGTCATTGTCGGCATCATTCACATGACGTTTGGAGTCTGCTTGTCGTTCTTTAACTACTGGTTAGTGATCTTGTTTTATTGATTCATTTCTTCCAAACTCATCTCCACTGTTGGGTCTGTTAAGTCGTCTTCTCGTTTCCTTCTGTCCCAGTTCCTGTTTTCTGCAGAATCATTTTCTCTTTCTTCTCTCTGCTTCCTTCAGGCACTTTGGCAAAATCAGCAGTATATTCTTCGTGCTGATCCCCGAGCTGTTCTTCATGCTGTGCCTCTTCGGGTACCTCGTCTTCATGGTGGTCTTTAAATGGATCGTCTACACTCCAGCTGACTCCCGGATCGCTCCCAGCATACTGATCCACTTTATAGACATGTTCCTGTTCACAGACAACCCAGAGAACCCCGAGCTGTACACGGGTCAGGTCTGTGCTCAAACACAGCAGACATACATGAGATGCAACTGATTCTACATGAATTTGTCAGTTTCCTGGTCCATCATAAATGTTCACATGGGGAAATATGCATTTCAATGTTAAAGTCCTTGAGGATTTTTCACATTCAGGCAGTTTACAGCCACAGGTTTTCAGTGTGTTTTACACTTCGGTTTACACATAAAAAAGACCCACCATTTGACAAATTTCTGGCACCAAGTTTAAGATCTACAAATTAAAACTTTTTGCTCTTGCATTCTTGCAAAATGGTTCAAGATCCGTCAGATTAAACTGGGTTTAAGTCTGGACTTTGACTAGGCCATGCCAACACATTAGTATACTTAAACCATTGTGTTATGCCTGGCTCTATGTTTGGGGTTATTGTACCGTTTTTTACGGTTCCTTTATTAGTATTTTGCAGCACCCAACAGGTTTTCCTCTATTTAACTACATCCACTGTAAGCAGCAATCCCAGAGCCTGATGCTACCACCACCATGTCTTAGTGAGGGGATGGTGCACCCTGGAGGACGTCTCCATCATTGTTACCTTTCAACCTTTTTCTTTTCTAATTTATGAGTCGTTTTGTATTTCACCTCATAATTGTACCCTGCTTTATTTTGGCTCATGCATAAAATCTTTAAAAAAAGTCAAACATTTCTGGGCGTGAGATTATGAAATTGATTAAAAAAAGAAAAAAAAAAACGTGGTGTTATTGAGAAACGGATTGTAACTATCCTGTAGTTATTCTTTGTTTTTCCTGCGCGCTGGAGGTTAGCCTGTTCTGTAAATGTGACGTCAATAAGCAGATTACTGTCAGACCTCAGATTCCATGTTTATCAGGAGCACATGAACTCAATTATATCGTCATTCATTATCGCAAACAGTGGAGCAACTGTTGCTCACTTTATTGATCAGTATGTGTTTACCAGACAATGTATGTGTTTTTTATGCATTAATACTGACCAGACTATTTGTTGTTGAAGATGATTTTTTTGTTCCTAATGTCCAGCTTATAGTTCAGAAGATCCTGGTTGTTCTGGCTCTGTGTTCAGTCCCTGTCCTCCTGCTGGGGAAACCCCTGTGTGAATACGTCTCCTTCAAATCAAGACGGAGGCAACACAGAGTAAGACTTTGTTTTAGTGAGCTTCATCTCTCTTCGACTGCTAAAGCTCACCGGTTTGCTGATTTGATTTTTTTTTTTTGTTTTTGTTGTTGTCAGGATGAGGAGAGACGGCCGTTGGTGGCCGACGAAGGCTCAGTCAACACTGGCCAGGGGGAGGTGGAGGCCGGAGCGGCTGCAGAGGAGCTAACTGTGACTGAATTCATAAAACAGATTGAATTTTCTTTGCTGCACCCGTGCTTCTCATTTAACAATTTGATCTACGTCCCCAGCAGGAGTTTGATGCTGCAGATGTGTTCATGCATCAGGCCATCCACACCATCGAGTACTGCTTGGGCTGCATCTCCAACACGGCCTCCTACCTGCGGCTTTGGGCCCTCAGTTTGGCTCATGCACGTCAGTACAGACACACGATGCACAGCCGTTCCTCTTGAAGCAAAACCTGGACATGTTTTATTTTTACCCATCTAGCTGCCTGTTTTTTTGTGTTTTTACTCTGTGACTATGAGTCATTTGTTTCTCCACAGAGTTGTCAGAGGTGCTGTGGGTCATGGTCATGCGTATAGCCCTGAAGTGGGAAGGCTATGTGGGATCTGTTGTGCTCTTTGTGATTTTTGCCTTCTTCGCTGTGCTGACCATCTCCATCCTCCTGGTCATGGAGGGCCTCTCAGCTTTCCTACACGCGCTCCGTCTGCACTGGTAAGAATGTGAAGAATCAAAAGGAAAATGAAGCATAAATGTTTCCCTACACATCAACTTTTTACATGCAAGCACTGTCCTTCTTAATGACATTCAGCTGTATGTCCACTTTTAAAGAAATGTGTCGCAGTAGCAGACGGTCCGATCAGAGCCATGTGTTCCAGCTTCTATCTTATTAATCCTCGCTTTGTCTCTCTTCTAGGGTGGAGTTTCAGAATAAGTTCTACAGCGGAACAGGCTACAAACTCAGCCCGTTCTCTTTCTCCTCTCTGATCAACGCTGCACCTGCTATATGATGATCCAGATCATTAAAAAAACTGTTAAATGAACTAAAGTATTTGTGTATCTTAATGGTATTCTACTGCCTGTATGCCATGAAAGGTTCAATTAAATTGCACAATAATCAGGATGAAAAATGCAGACTGTTATTTTTATATCAACAGAAAAATGTATCCACTTGCTTAATTAAGACCCTATTCTATGAAAACTATGTCTCTGTTCCATTTCTGGTATTTTTAAACTGTAATACACAGTGCTATCTAATGTCTTTTTTTAATGAGTTGAACATGTTTTTCTTTATGATTAGTTGAAAACAGTCTGAAAAGGGAAAGACCCTCTGCTAAGGAGTCTGTTTTGCAGTTAAGGGGAATTTGAATTTGCTGACTTGGTGAATGTTTAATATCTATTATTCGTTTAGTAATTTAGTTTGAAAGATATTTAAAAGCCAAAGACTTCCCTCCATGATCGCGTCCCAACAGGTTTTTCTAGTGCCTTACTGGAGCTGGTATGTTTCGATCCTCGCTGCTGTTCTCATGCCACATCCAGCCTTTCCAGTGGCATGTTGTTGTTTTTGTTCTATTTTTTTTTTCCAATTTAACTGAATGCATTTAATTAAAAATAAAAATGTTTTTCCTGATTACTACCATGTAAAGTGTTTTTTTTTTTTTTTTTTTTTTTTTTTATGTAGACTTTCTGCTAATCCAAACTGTTTGAGAAATGTTTATCACCATAGCGGGTTTGCATATCCATTAATGAGGACTTTTACTATCAACTTCAAAATAAATGTTGAAAATTATTAAATTGCTGTCCATATCGAATTACATGTATTTCAAAAGCTGATGGCTGCTTATTTGTAAAAGCTTTATTGTTGCCACGGCTCGATTTTAAATTTGACCAAATTATTTCTCAGTTCTTAACATGAAGAGCTACCCATGCTGCCTCCTGTTTCTTTAGATCACTGCTTTGTCTTCCATGGTGTTTATAAATTTCACTTCTTCAAATCACAATTTTTTTGTGTTCCCCTTAAACGTTTCTACATTTTGTATTTACTGGAATTTTCTCTTAGTAACTTTTATAAAGTAGCAAGAAACAATTTAAACCAATTTTAATCTTAATACCTATTAAAAGTAATACTGTTTTCTTATGGTTAAAGCTGCAAATATTTTGCACATAAGTTAATACCAGCACTGCTCATCTGGCTGGTTAAACATGGTCACACCTGCTGCATAACAAAAGTTAAGTCAGGTTGAATGTTGAGTTGTTTTCTGTAAATGACTCTATGTCTTGGCATGTATTCAGTTTAGATCTGAGCTTTGGCTATGCTATAAACAACATAAACGCTCTTTGATCTAAATCACTTGTAGCTGTGAATTAGTTGCCTGGAAGGTTAACATCTGTTAAACAGGTTCTCTTTAAGTAAAACCAGCTCTGTAAAACTCCCTATGAAGGATGTAGAAAAGTCACCACGTGGTGGCAGCATCATGGTGTGGGACAGGGTGATAGATGTATAATTATCTATGTAGTGATGTATCATTATCTATATATGTAGTAATAATATGGGTATCGTTTAATAAAATGTAATTATATGTATTATTTATATAGGATTTATATATAATTATTTTTTTTGCATCTAGGTAAAACAAACAACCTCATCTGATTAGAACACCTAATCCATTTACTAGATTTCCGAAGCTAAAAACGGGGAATCATAAATGAATGCTGTTCTTTTTTATGTTTATATTAAGCATTTTTCAAAAAAAAAAAAATCAAACATTATATACGTATTCGTCCAACATTACCATAAAATAACATCTAAAACACAAGCATCTGTTTCTTTCCGTGTTTCTTTCAAAGTAACACCGATTCGATTGAACCGGATGTCCTTGGTGTGTCAGACATGGCGCTCTCCTTGACACGGTGAAGCCTTACAAACTAGTGTTTTGTTAGAAATGCTTTAGTTTTAAACTATATAAGGACACAGCGTGTGCATAGATGTGAAATAATAGACTAGATTTCACTCTATAAGTGTCAGAAAGGCCAAACAAAGATGGCTCTGAAGGAAATTAGTGGTGTTGTTCGGCTGCTGTTTGGTAGAATTCACCGGGGGGGTTCCGGTTTTCCTTCAAAACACACTGGTGAGTTTACAAACAACAACATAAAAACAATGTATGCTTCTATTAAGTCACTGTTGCTAACTAGATGTGGCTTTTCTTGCATTAGCCCGGTGTTTGAGTCAGGCTTCGGCTTGCTCCGAACCTACCCTGGATGAAAACGAAGCCGTGAGCCCGACCTTTGTAAACAGAAACCCGCGGAACCTGGAGCAGATGGCGCTAGCAGTGAAGGACCGGGGCTGGAAAACCACTTGGCCTCATCAGCAGTTCTACCACAGGTGAAAATAAACGGATCGCCTCTTTGGAGCTGGAAGAAAAGGACGTTCCCACCAGAAAATATTGGAAGTTTTTCTAAAACAAGAATGGATTTAAGTGGCACTTTGGTTTGACATTGTTCTTATAATCTATAATACATGAAAAATGTGGAGTGAATGTAGCAAATATTACTCTTAACAAGAATGTAGTGATTTCCTTGTGCTAACGGTATACGCAGATGTAAAAGCATCTTTATCTCTGTTCCATTCATGTTAGAACATTTACAATTTGCATCCATCTGATGTAAATAATTTATTTATAAATAATTTATAAAAGTGGTTTTTCCAAGTGAAGGATTTGATCAAATCGACCTTTCATGATTAGAGAAAATCCTTTAGTTATAGCCTAAGAAAAGAAGAGTTTAAATCTAAAAAGGTTGAACTTTTCTAATTCTCAACATGTTTAAAAGATTTTCACCATCTTCTGGTTCTTTCATTTTTTTCAGGCTGATGTTTACTCGCAGCCAGCACCACGTCACGGCGGAGGTGTTCTCCTGCACCTCTCTGGTCCCCGTTCTGTCCTGCTCCACCAAGGAGTGGGCCGTGAAGAAGGAGCTGGCTTCCACAAACTGTGTGGCAGCGTGTCAGGCTGTGGGCGAGGTGCTGGCGCATCGATGCCGGCAGGCGGGCATCACCAGGATGGTGTACAAGGCGATTCCCTGGACGTATCGCTCCGACGCAGTAAGTATCATCGTGGTCTTCCTGTTATATTTCGCTTCCACATATATTAAAAAAAAAGTGTGCTTAGATGTAGGGTTCTTAAAGATATTTTCTTTTTGTTTATTTTTCTTTCTTTTAAAGTAAATCAGGCAAAGTCTCAGATGATATTTAATTACATCTGCTTTCACTTATAAATACGATTAAAATTTTAAACAGTCCATAATAAAGTGGACTATTAATTAATGCACCAACTTTTGAATATTTTATCATAGTTCCAAATCATTTTCTATTAAACCAAAAGAGGGCATTATATAGGGCAGTTTAAACAGAAACCTTATAATAGTGGTTAGAGTGATGAAGGGACCCATTTATCCCAGTAATCACAAATAATAGCTGCTTTCATTCAATACACTAAAAACTGCTGATTTTTTTTCTCAGATTATCTTTAATATTCAAATGATCTGAACAATTTTAGCTTGAGAACAAAAAGGTAAACAGAAGAACTGTCCAAATATTTGTTTCAAGGACTGTAGCGTTCTATTTTTTATGGATTCATAGCGTTTTCTTTTGTTAGTTGGTTCTCTTTCTCTTCGCAGGTTCAGGCTTTCAGAGGTGCGATGAAACAGGGAGGAGTCACCCTCAGTGAACCCAGAAGGAAATACATCGGGACCTAAAGTCCAACATCCGTCACATTATGGCTTTTATAAACGTCCGCTGCATCTAAAACACCTTCTTTTGTCACATTACTGTACAGATATTTACATTGAAGAGGCTGAAATAAAGGAGGGTGTGATTAATGTCACTTGTCTAATGAATAGATCTGATCTCCTGTGGTTTGTTATTAAATCGATCAATCAATCAAATTTTATTTGTATGGCACATTTCAGCATCAAAGCATTTCAAAGTGCTTTACATAATTAAAATTAAAACAGCATGTGACGCAAACAGTGAGAAAGAGACTAAATGACTTGGTTAGGATTTCTTTATTTGCCACCGAGTGTTTCGTAAACAGGAGTGAGCTGCAGAAAGCCAAGTACTCACCACGACTACAGATCAGCTTTGGGTGCAACCTAAAGTTACCAATCGGATCACGGTACAGTGCAGGTTTGCCTCAGGCAGTGTGAACAGTGTGGGAATATAAAGTGCATGTAATTGATTTTAATTGTGCACATGCAGGTTTAATGAATTATTTAGCTTGGATGCTCTCAAAAAAGACCAGCATGAAGTAATGATCCATGTTGGCATCTAGTGACATCTGGGTAATAAGGAATACAATTCTTATAAATACACACAAAAGAAACCCTGAACAGTTTGGTCTCATAGGCTGGTATACAAACACAAAAACATGCATCCAGATAACCAGCAATTACAAATGGATCCCTCTATACCGTAAATAAGAACAATCTCTGGAAGTCGCATCGATGAAGCCATAAAACCAAGTGAGAAAGATCCAAGATGGAGCCATCTTCTAGTTAAAAACAAAAAAATCCAGCAGATATTTCACTCTCAGGTTGAAGGCACTCATGCAGTCCCGGTGTAGACATCAGAATGAAAACGCTCCACAATTGTTCCTTATTGTTTTTTAACAAATTAAATATATTTACTGGCACATAGAAAAAAACAGTTTGGCAATCAGGCATGTGCCATAAAACTGGCCTTTTAACGCGGTCCGTAATGCACAGCTTGGATATGGTGAAATCCTTCCAGCAGAGATCAAAGAATATCTTAGAAAGGAGAAGATGTGATGCGGTCGTTAAAAAACCTTGGTTTTATCAGCGGAGGGGGGGGAGGTATTGCATAGATCTCTGAAGTGTTGAAGGGTGAGCTCCAGTAGGCAAGAAGGAGGTTTTTTTTATTTTTTGTGGGGGCATGATGACAAGACTTTATAACTATAATACCAGTGACATCAGCTAATGAAACCCAGGTTGGCACTGGTACAGCAACACTGCAGAGAGAACCCAGGTATAACTAGGAGCTCAGGTGTGCAATGAAAGCCCAGCGAAACAAACTACAGCGTCAACAGAACGGCCTTGGCTTTGTTCCTGGGTTCATCCTCGTCAGGATCCCCCCCAGTCCCTGATTGTCTGGCTTTTTGTCCCCTTTAGTGCCCGCTTTGACCTCCATCCGGCAGGGAGCGCGGCTCTGGCGACGCATCTAAGCAGGCTTTTTGGTGGGTGAGCCGTCGGCCTTGGCTGCGCCTCCGCTGCTTAGGAGAGCGTCTCGGACTGCCAGGAAGCTTTGGACAGAAGTTTGAACAGAGATTGTTATAAAAGCGCAGGTTTAAGTGAGCAGGTAATCTGTGTAAAGGAAGAAACTGGGGATGATATGCAGCAGAATGTCTTGGAAAACCTTAATAAAATACAACAGATTAAATGGAATAAAAAAAATCCCTCAAGCTTTCCTTGGACTTTTCCAAAATACCTTCCAATGAGATCTGTTTGTAGATGTTTTAACCAAAGGATTTAGTTGAGAATGTCCTTATGCATGTGCGTAAACACGTGATCATCATTTTTTCCAAATAAAATTGAAATCAGCTAATATGTAAACTCATTTTCTAAATTTGCTCAAGCTCATTCATACAGAACAAGCAGCATCTGGGAAGAAGGATTTGGTCCTATTGGAAGGAGAGCCAGCAGGTTATATTCCAGTATTTTCCAAAGCTGCTGTAGGTCCAGCCTTCTGCTGAAGCCTTTTCAGGTGTTGTGTTCAGGTCTTTGTTGTTTTCATTTAAGCTAAAAACAAATATTCTGGTCTTATTTGACCAGAGCAAAAACATTTGGTCTGTCTTCTGCATGGATTGTGGCAAACAATAGATGTGACACAGGCCTGATATATGGAGTCTACAGCTTCTAGCCGTCATGTCAACAGATTCTCTCACATGGACTGTGGATCTGTGGTGGGGGAGGAAAGATGGGCTGCCTTCTGTTTTACAACCAAATCCAGCGTTAAACTTCCAATAAGCCAGAGATCTGCAACCTTTACAACCCAAAGAGTCATTTTATTCCCTGAATCCAGAAAAATAAAAGTCAATCAGAGCTGCAAATGTTACATGATTTTCATTTTTTTTAATAAAAGAGATTATTGGTAAATATTTGCTATAGGAACCGTTTTGCCATTTTAAAGAACTACCATTTTATTTATTTTTTTTAAGTTTTACTAAAAGCAAAAACAAACGGCTTTTCCAGAAAGAAGAAACGTAGATTTTCTGTTTACATCTGTGGAAAATTGTATTAAACTAATTTATTTCCAAGCAAATGAGAAATAGAAATGATCTTTTAATGTCATTTTGTTGTAGAAATTTCATTTAATTATGCTATAAAAACTGCTTAAGCTTCTATACTTGCCATTTGTTATTCAATTCAATCAAATATACTTTATTAATCCCAAAGGGAAATTAAATGTTGCAGTAACTCAGGGCTTTGGGCTTTTTTTTTTTTCCATCGAGCCGTTGATATATCATAATATATATAGAATTATCACTTGGTTCTTTATTATTTTTAGCCAGTATTCAGATCCATTGCTGAACCTATAAAGAGCCACTTGTGGCTCTTTAGCTGACGCTCTAAGATCTCTGCTGTGATCCTCAGTCTTCATGATGCTGTTTAACAAGAGGCTGGATAACACAGTGGCTCTAAGAGTTTTAAAGGTGATTCTGGGTTTTATTTAGAGGTATCAGAGACATGGTTGCTACACTTTCAGATTTTTAAAGATCAATGACAAACCATTGATAGGTGTCTTTTCTCTTCAGAATAAGAAGCGATTTGACAGATACTTCTCTCTCTTGGTTACTGTGTATGGACTCAGATTAGACCTGTTTATCATGATGAACATGTTCACATTTATAGTCAAACATTGTGTTTGGGGCTTTTCTCTGAAGAGGAACAAAAATATAACCCTGAACCAAAACAGTTTCATCAACTTCATGAACCACATTTTGACAAACAGCAATTCTTCTGTTTTGAAATTGGAAGTGAAAAGTGACCCTTATTAAAATCTGTCCATAATTGATTTTATCTTTCACCAGGTTGAGGCATTTTTAGCTTCCCTTAAATATTATTTTATCTGAGAATAATCACCCGTCCGTAAACTCCTTTAATTTGCCTGAGATACTTCATTATTTTTGCTGTCAATCCGTTTTAATAAAGCTGAATTCACCCATAAAGAGGATCCTGAGTTGATTTACCGTTTCATGTCCCTTTTCCATGTCATCCTGTTCACTGATGGACTGCATGAGGGAGAACAGGTTCATCCTGCCACTGCGGTTCACACTTGGTGCGACCTTTGATTTAAAGAGACGCGCAGTGAATCATCAGCATCTTCACATCAAACGTGCTTGTGTTTGATTCGTGTAACCTGATAGGCCGACCTTGTCTGGTTCATTTATAGTGATGCTGGGACCTTCTACCTCCTGCATGTCAGACGATGGAAGTGTTTCTTCAAACACCTGAATGTGTTTGAGAAACAATAAGAGCTCAATCAATGGGGAGAAAAAATAACAGGTTTGTTTTGTATAAATGATAGAATTACTTCTTGGTCTTCTTCTGAATTTTCTTCATCTGGACTTTCTATGTCATCCTCCTCCTCATC
>JAUZNJ010037520.1:0-11426 GCA_034780135.1 Jordanella pulchra | reverse complement strand
GTCTTCTACATGCTTTGCAAGTGGGAAAACCTGAAAAATCAACAGTGTATCAAATACTTGTTCTCCCCACTGTATGTTTGATATATATTATTCTATATATAGGAGACAACATTGCTTTGCTTCAGCTTCAACTTTAAAATCTCTAGGATCTCTGTTTTGGTTTTGTTTGAGAGAGAAGAGAGAAAGTCTGTCCTGTATGTCTTTACCACTGCCAGAGATGTAAAATTAGTTCTCATCTACCACTATTGCCTCCATAAGATCAACCAGTCAGTTCATGAGAGTGATTCAGGGGGAATTCTCTGCATGCTTGTGGGTAGGAAACCCTGCATCCTTACTTGGCTATTTTGTTGAGTCTCCGCCGAAGTGAGAGAATATGGTTTGGAATAGTTATTGAAGATAGATCACAAACGACCAGCCACAAGTGCACATCAACCCTATCGCAGACTTCACACAAGAGTAAGAAAATGAAACTTTTGTCTGGTTTGACAAAAAGGGTCAAATTGGAGTCTGATTGGAGTGGAATAGAACAAGAGCAAATCATGGGGAAGTTTTCTTCAAGGAGGAAGCTCAGATCTAAACTAGGAATGAAACTCTTTTTTTCTAAAAAGGCAAAATCCTCAATTTAAAATATTTTGATGAGATTACGCTTACAATAAACTAAAACTAAAGACTTGTACGGTCGCAGCAGCAGACTCCTGTTCTTTTCACACACCTGTGGGCAAAACATGGGTGTGATTTCAACTTGTCACCACCGGGCACAAGCATCTGAAAAAACTTCAGAATTTGATCCATGCTTTTGCATTTTCAATTTCCAAACCTAAATAACTAGTAGATAGTGAACTTTCTATATTTACCTTTTAAGTGTTTGTTTAAATTACAAGAAACTCACAAAATTCTGTGTCAGTACCATGAAACCTTATACCTTTAAATTATAATAAAATACTTAACACTGCAGAGGGATGGTAAACTGTTCAGAGCACCACATTATTACTTCTGTAGTTAGAAAAGTGTAGAAAAATCATTTCATGCTTTATGCTATGTATGTAGACTGCAAATGGTTAAAGCTGCATTGGTTTAATTATATGGATGGAGCACATTAACCCATTTCTATCTTGATTTGTAACCTTGGCAAGCTGGTGTGTTTTTTCTTGTGCTCCAAAATTGGGTTTCCTGACTTTTCAGGCAATAATATATCAATATGCCCTCTGGGAGTTGGAATACAATGTTAGAAAGCTGGAGATCCAAAAGCATTGTCGGCTGCAATATCTATATCAAAGGTTCAATACATATAAAACAAAATGAAAACTGCATGAAAAATACATTTATTAGCCTTTAGGAAAGCTTGTACCTCATTGAACTGGTAGCAAACATCACACTGTGCCACATATTTCACTATTGACTGAAGCTATAGAATTGAGAGCTATTGTGTGATTGGGTTGCTTTGCTACCACTAGATAGCCTGATTCCAGTTGGCATTTACAACATCCAGTGTGTGACTGGGAAGTCAGTGGTAGACCCAAGCTCTGACTTCTGAAACATACAGAAGATAAGCCATTTATCTAATGGGACAAGAAAGGATTGTCCTATAGTAGTGTATGACCATGAAAAGGGAGCTAAGGGTCTTTGTCAGTCGAAACTTTAGCTTAATAGTTTGGTTGCTAACACAGTGAAATGAAGCAGAAAAAGAAAGAACACCGCTTTAAATTCTGGCCTACTTCATTATATATCTAAATCATTTAATTGAGGGATTTATTGTATACAGGGCTGTATATTTTCAACATTGTTTCCCAATGTGGTTTAATTACAATTTAGAAATACAGCACACACTGTGGGAACATGTGGATGTAGTTAAACATTGCAGGTTAGTTTTAAATAACTGTACAATCTAATACACACATTAGCATTTATTTATTCTGTATTAAGTATTATGGGAATGTATGCCAAACATCATTTTTCTTTTATCATGTTTAGGTCCTTACAATTCTAACATTTACCACCTAAAGAGAAGGTTAATTAAGAAATACATGCAAAATTAAAACACTGAGATCAAGTGTTGGTCAGTCAACAATACCTAACTGAACAAAATCACATCACGAAACAACAGCAACAAAACTTTTACAAAGTATTCACTTACAACTGTAGTTAGTTAATGTTAGTGACAGACTAACTAACTTTATTTATCTGTATTTACAGTGCAGAGTATGGTCTGTAACATGCCCTGCTGCCATGTTGGAAAACTCTGATTTAAAGAAACATTCAGGGGGAACTTTACATTAACATATGACTGGTTTGTTGTGTCTGACTCCCTTAGAAAAGAAGATGGTTTCTTTTGTATCTACTGTGCTTTCCACTTTATTTCTTGTCTCTGTCTCTTGGTGTAAAAAAATCAATAAAGTTGAAATAGAGGGACCAAAAAAAAAGAAAAGTTATTCTTTAATGTTACTCTCCAGAATATATCCAACTCAAATATGACGGCCCAAAGGCCTCAGCTAAATTATGAACTCGAAAACGACTCAACCGATGTAAACAAAGGAATTTAAACTTTGGTACAAATCAGGCTAGTGACTACAGTGCCAGAATTGATCTAATCTGCACACATGTGATTGCTGTAATTACCAAGTATTAACCTCTTCATCCTCATCAGCAGTCAGCTTAAGTTGCTGACTGACTTCAAAATATCAGAAATTATGTTGGAATAACATAGGCACACACATTGCACATTCACCTCATTAACAGATAAAATCAGCAGTCTCTTTCTGTTGCTAAGGCACGTCTAAATACGCACAGCTTGCCTGAAAACATATTAATCAGTGGGAGGTTGAAAGTATTTTTCCTTGGCATCAGTGTAACAAGACGTTGAGTGCTGAAACACTCTAATGAGCTGGTCTCAAGGCGAGTTAAAGACCTGCTTATGATGAACTCAATTATCAGGCCAATCCCTCAACAAATACTTCATAATATTTTACAGTTAACTGTTAACCATATCTTTTATTCAATAAATAAGTTCTAACTACTGCTTTGGGTAAATACATAAACAACTCCCCCTCTCACAAAAATAAAAAGTTGCAGAATTTTAAACAAAATAATTTGAGAAACACTTTGATAGCCAGTATTAATAAAACACTAATTTGAGCTCACCAAATTACGTGTCCTGGATGACAAACATCCACGGCAAAAGAGTTTAAACACACATTTGAGTCTAACTTAATACTGTGGAAGAACAATGTTTGTTGAAGATTTAATGGGACTTAAGAGGAAAGAGGAAAGTGACAGAGATCAGGAGAAGCAGCTAGAAGGAGGCTCAAGGTGTCAGACAGGTGAACAGAAACAGCAGCAGAGGAAGACACGATAAAGATGGTCTGTAGAGATGGAGGTCTGGTTGAGCCAGAAAGAGCTACACATGGTCAGACTGGAGAGCAGCACCATTTTTGCTTCTTGCTCTTTATTTAACTTTTGCTTTAAAATCCTTCCTTTTTCTTTGTCTCATGGTGATGCTTAGAAAGCATAGATGTCTTCTCTTCTCGCTGTTAGCCTCAATAATTTGCACTCTCAAATCTTTAGTCTCTTCTTCCAACATGCGGGTCTGTTCTTTCTCCTGATTTTTCTTTTTGTTTATTTTTTCCTCCAGAGGTTTTCATTGTTCCTGACTCATCTCCTATCTGTTTCAGGTCTTTATCAGCTTCAGGCATTAGCTTCTTTCCTTGCTTTCTGCTGTGCTTTTCGTCTTCAAACGTTTTTTTTCTCTTCCTGGAGAACCTTTTGGAGTTATTATGCATTCTTCTGGTCCTTAGGTAATTTTTCTCTTTCTTAGTTCTTTCTGCTTCTGCCCATACATTCACTTACAGCTTCAAGATTTTCTATTATGTTGTTTTGTTCATATTGCTGTTTATTATTTAATGCCATGACTTTAATTTCTAAGTCCCTGTTCTCATTCTGAGCTGTTTTCATCTGTTTATAAGTGCTTTCTTTCAGAATAAAAAGCTGCTGTCATCTGATCTAACATGCTCGTTATTGACTAACAGGGTTTGTCTGTCTGCCAGAAGCGATCTGTCATTCTTAGCCTCAGATTATTTGCATAATGCTGCAGGTGAGGAATGATAATTTCCTTTAAAACTAACTAAAAAACCTTTTCTATCAGCAATACCTTACTAATAACGTGTCAGCTTCAGTCATCTCCCACTTGGTCCTTTGGACCAGACCTGTTTCTGAACCAGAAGCTCCAACGAAACGAATCCTATCTGTATGTTTATTTTAATAAGTCGATGTTTTCTACCTGTGAATCCACTAAGGTCTAAAAGATCAAACTGAGTTCTGTTTCAGTCTTGAAGGTTGGGATAACGTAGCGATTCTTCCCAATGTTTCCTCTAAAATACAGTTGCAGTTTTTGTAGACTTATTTCTATTGACTAGAATATTTTACCTTGGTTCATAAAAACTATGGCTAGACTAAAAGATCCCACTTTAACTGTATTAGATTTTTCTTTGGGTTTTTAACTGATTTATTTCTTTGAACATCTATTGGTTTAAACTGCACTGTAGCAACAAGACTGGTCTTGATAATACCAAGCTTTTTTATTAAAAGTTATTTATGTTTATGATTCATACACATTCTTCCTATGCAACCTTTAAGAGTCTGTCACACTGTGCTTTCTTATTGACAAATAGTCATAAAACATTTTTTGATCAACATTTGGCAGCTCATCAATGGGATTAACCAAAGATATGGTTTAAAATACAAAAAAACACAATCAATCCCAACATTGACAGTATTTACGCTGTTCTGTGTGAAACTGTTTGCTGCCATAGGGACATAGATAGATATCATGATATATATTTCAATGCAGGCGTCAAATAACTATTTGGCATTTCCACATATTGTTTGATTTGGACATATACAGTAGTTAAGCGTTCAGGGATAAAACTAGACTTCTTGAAACACATAAAACCTCTGCCTGGTATTCAGAGTTTTCCCTTGTGCATGTAAAGTATCTGTGTAGAACTGGATAAAGCATCAACAGCCATGATTTCTGATCTTTGCTCCACCACTTTGCCTATCATCCTGGCCAATAACTGTTCATCTGAAAGCTAACTGTGACCTAAGCCTGTTTTTTGATGCAGTGCTGAGGATGAAACCTCATATATAAGTCCATCTATAAGGGAGTAACAGAGGGTGTTAAGAAGAGGTTATTACATCTCAGCTGCTATTAAAAAGGTAGAAATAGACCCAACAGGACCTGAGAAATTCATTTACACTTACATTTGAGGTGTACTGACTCTCTGCATGCAGGTTTTTAGCTAAACAAGCATAGAAGAGTTTCAGTTCAGTTATATATAAAGGGTTTATATGACCGGTGAGGCAGAATGGATCTCCAAATAAAACCCAACTCCTCATTCATAGGCTGCATTTGTGAATTTTAAATCTGCTGACATAAACACAATAACAAAGTTTTTTTCCTGTTGGCTGCTTGGAAGCTACTGTATAAGGTCAAAACAATTTGGATTCCCAAGAAAGGGACGAAGAACAATTCTTATAGCATGTATAGCATATGTTTTGATATGTTTTTCATGTTGTTTAGAGGACTTTCAACCACACAAGCAATCTGTCAGAGACAATCGAACAGGCTGTTAATTTTGGAGTATACAGTTTGCAATGATGAAGCCCATGGATGTATGCATCAAACATGAATGTAATCTGTCTATGTTGAGAGATTACAATGGCTTTTTACGTTAATGATTTGGTTTAAAAGAAAAAAGATGGGATTGAGTAAAAAGTAAAAACTACACTCCTTGCTCCAGTGCTTAGTGATAGAATCTAATCAACCTCTTCTGATAATGTGCAATGAGGCCACAAAAATCTATCAGTGTAAGTAAATATTTAGTATTATTCCAACTAATTGCTCCCCAATCATTATTCAATTTTACGAGTAGAAATACAACATCAAAGAAATTCCTGATATTTATCAAAATTAACAGAGATAAATGACATGTAATTAACAATTTGTTCATTATTATTCATAAAGTGATATATCTGACTGATTTACTTGAGTGATGAGTGAATTTTGATTAGTGATTAAAAAAAAACATACCATTGAAGATCTAGTTTAATTTAAATTTACTTAATCTCTTTCTGAATGCTGAATCTTGAGATAAGATATCAACATTTGATTGAGAGGCCAAAGTTTTGGATAGACAAAAAGTACAGGAATTACCTGGCATTAAGAAACATTCTTTAATAAGTTTGTTGACTAATGTTAAAAACTCAGAGGTGGGCAAGAAAAATGTAGAAACTACACACAGAAATGAGTCAGGTTTAAGAGAAGGTACAGCTGAGTAAAAGTTAATTTTTTAAAAGCTGCTCAGACCTAAGGAGACAGTTGGTCAGAATCCTAAAATGACTGCAAAAGAACTACTTCAAGCCTTGGCTCCATGTCTGAACTACTAGATATAGTACAGTGGTGATTAAAAAATTGAAGTTAAGTCAGCTCCAGTTTGTTTAAAGCTATATGAACAGATGTGGTGGGAAAACTGGTGGCTTTTCTTAAAGCATTAATCAAAATTGAAACTTTCCAGGACCACGGATGAGCCATTTATCCACTGCTGCTTCTCATATATGGACAAGGTTTGGCATTTAAGGTTGGATACATACCCCTGATGGTACTTGACCTTATTTTATCTGACTTTGGTTACCCTTATCTTTATTATAGATATTAGGACGTGCAGGAATGAGCCCAGCATTTTGTTTACTGTTGCTGTTACTATTGTTATACTATTGTTACAAAATGATGACTATTTCCTTTTTAACAAAAAAAAAAATCTCTATACATCAGGGTATAACTATCTAACTATGCTCTTCTTCTCATTTGTCCTAGTTCGTGTCCTATTGTTGAATCTAATTTCCAAACTTATTTTCCTTTGGTCTGTTAACTCGACATTCACATCATCATCCCCTGCCTAATTTCCTCCAATCTTATCTTTCGCATCTAATCTTCTCCTTCTCTCTTCACACTTATCACCTCTATTCACCCTTGAATTTCACTTCCCCTGCTGTAACAGCCTTTTATATGGGAGACAATTTGGTTATATATTATTTCATTGTGAAAAGGAAATGATGACAGTAACAGAAAAGTACTTGAAACAAACATGATGATTTGGAAATGAAAGGAAACCATATTCAATAGGAAAAGTACTTTGGACGAAAACCAAAACACCTTTTTTAATTGAATCTATATTGTATGAATTTAATGAAATTGTTCACCTCAATATTTTTATTTATTAAAAACAAATAACAGAGTGAAAAGTAAAATGAGAAAGTAGTTTAATTTGTGTTTGAAATAGCATTTCAATTTTCTAAATCTATAAAAGCCTATAAATTTCATGGAATTTTGCTACACAGCTGGAAAAGGAAAGCAAAGATTTGGGCTTCTTGAAAGTAAACATTCTGCTATAATTTCTTTATTTATGCATGCCTAGACTTCCTCTTGTTTAACAATGTTTGTTGTCATGATTCCTGCCATGACTTCAATTTCTGCTTTTTCTGCTGCACTGACAATCAGGGTCTGAGCAGATACACTTACAGCAGCTTCACTAACTGGGAGTTGCTGCACCTGGGAGGAGCAGTTATTTTTATGGCTCTATCAGTGGATAACCGCCAGATTCTTGAAAGCCATTTTGTGAGTAAACCATCAAGCAATCCTTGATTTGACTTCCTGATCTCAACAAATCTCATTCCTGTTGTCTAATTCTCCTGCCTTGCCCCTGTCATATACCCCAGTTAGCCAGAGATCTTTGCACACCGACCTCTCACCCTGCCTCTCGATCAAGCTGGTTTGCCTCTGCCCCTGTATAGATTTTCCTGTCTATCATCTATGACCAAAGCCTGGACCTGTTGCTTCTTTCCACCCTGAAAAACTCTGCCAGTTAGTGTTCCTCCCGCTACCGATTCTTTCACATGGATCCCCGTTTCCCTTCTCGTCTAGCCCTTCTGACTGCTGAGCTCAATCTTCAGAGCCAGCGCAATGTTCTGGTATATGAGAAGGTTAGTGGCTTTTATTCAGCGCACCTTGAACACAAACGCTGTTGGCTACTAACCCTCTTCTTCTCTCCATGGGGATTCCAGTTCCAGTCAGTTCCTGTTCCAGCAACACCAGTTTACTTATCAATAAAATATTTTACAGCGTTTACTCCTTGTGTCTGTGGAATTAGTCTCAAGAGTCTGTCCAGGCATTTCTTTTCATTAGACCTGCTAATACCTCTTATTCTCCCAGTTTCACTCCCAGTTAGTGACTTGGAAACCACAAAAAGATTTTATGTCCTACCGAAATCTGACTAATCGATATGAAGTAAACAGAAAATGGATGGATGGATTGATGAACAGACTAGCAGACAGTTGGATAGATGAAATAAACACATTAGTACGTTAATTACATTCTTGTAAGGTGCACCCAACATGTATGTAATCCCTCAGGGAGCAGCTTTAAGTGCCTCCCCCTTGACACACAAACAAAACCACTATCCGTCGCCTTCAGGTCTGCACAAACACACTCTCCCACAGCGGAAAGTTATTTACATTTTAAGGGATAATAGGAACCTGAGGCAGAAAGACTCCTGCTGAGTATTTAAATGTGTCTGGAAAATAGTGACAACAAATGATAATAATAAAAAAAAAACTAATGACTTCTAAAAAAATATTTTGATTCTGTTTTTTGTTACCGTGGATAAATGAAAATGTCTTTCAAAAGCATTCATGCACCACAAACTTGATCAAACTTTTTTTGATCGACCACACAAGCCAATAGATAACTGTGAAGTAGAAAAAAATACACATGCTTTTTAACTATTTAAAAAAAATAAAAAACAGAAAAGTGTTGAAAGGAATTGTATAAGCAATAGGATTTCCATTTTCAGAACTAAACATGCAACTACAGCCATTAGGATTATGACAGATCCAGGCCTTTCCAACAGATAAAACTAAAGATTTTTTTGGTGCTATAAAATATTCCAAGTACATTGTTAGTTAAATGCCAAAGCCATGAAGAAAACACAGAAGATGAATAATTTTCAAATCCTTTTGTAAAGGTTTTCGTCAGAATTTGCAACAAACACAACTTACTACACAGGCATTTGTCAGTTGGGTACTTCATTGTGATGGTGAGGATGGTGCCTTCCTCCATAAAAATTTTAACCAATGCCATGCATTTATCTATGCCCTGAGTGGAGATGTGGAAACTCCATTAAATCTTAAATAAAATACCTTATTTACATAAAAGGCTTTGATAAGTTCTTATGTGTATGCATTTACCATCTAACCAGGCATAAGACAGACAAAACACAACATTATATGTAACATATATTCATGTGTTGTGTTTTTGTAATTATAAACATTGAAAACATCTACAAAACTGTAAAAACTAGGAGCTAGATGGGATCACTTATTATTTGATAATTCGTATGGATTCATCAATGTTAAAACTCTTAATTTGTAATGAAAATGAGCTGTAGCGACGTACTGGCAATAGATCCAACTGTTCTTTGAGTTTTTTCACCATATTCCCTTTTTTTATTCGTCTGTCACTGCTTCTCTCTCTTTGATCACCCCCTGCAGAAAACAATTCAGTGAAGCTGACAGTAAACCTCCAACAATTCAATGTGATGTGACTCCTGTGCTCATTCTTGATTTAGCCTCTCCTAGTCAATACTTTATAGAGACAACATTATCTTTAATAAGCCATATGCATTATGTGTCTATCAGTACATCTAGAAAATGTAACTTTTGCCCATTTTTTTTATTTTTTGCAAACAGCAAGGATTCAATTTAAAATGTACGTGAACATCAATTGTCAACTCTTTTAGGGTCTCAATTAGACTTAAGTCTTGAGTTTAAATGGGTCATTCTAAAACTAGTATGTGCTTATATAAACCATTATATACTCTGGGCTTAAGTTACTCTTGTGCAATATTTTGGGCTAGTCTATCTTAAAATTCCAATAAAATAGTGTGGGTTGTATATCAAATAAACTTTCTTTTAACAAATTACACTAAAAGGATGTTGCAAATAATTTACCAATTTGTTTTACTCGGTCACATTATAACCCTTGAAACTGATCAAATGAGATACAATCAAAAGAAGCAGCATATCATATATACTCACATGCATTTAACTTAAAAATATCAAATACAATCTAAACATTCTGACTGTTGTTTAATATATATCTTTAAATTAATCAGAGATATCTATTAGTCTCTGATGAAGGATACAGAGGTAATTCACAGATTACAAAAACACTCTAATACAACCTGATATCTGCTGCAAACAGGAAAAGGATCTCTACACTCACACAGCATCACAGCTGTCTACTGCATCCAATTAATCTCCTGAGAAACAAAGCGGGGACTTCTAATCAACAAAAAGCAGGGAACAATTCACAGTACCGCAGGCATGGTGTTAGCAAGCAGATAAGGCAGATAAATCTAGATGCATTACTGACAACCAGCAGATGTAATGCTGTTTAACTCCTGCACCACGGTGCTGCCACTAAAAGAAGTCAGACATGATTGATAGCAGGGGATTTCACTGATTTCTGCGGTTTGCAGTTAGTGAAATATGACTTTGATTCATAATCAGATGTGTTACCACCTCAGGTAGTTTTGATAAAAGTAGTGATCAAATGTGAAGTGATATTTTAATCTTGAAAATATCAAGCCTCCGCTTGGGGAAAAAAACTTATTAGGAAATTGTCTCATTCTGAAAAACTACAGAGCCAGCCACATTTGTACTGCGGCACTTCTAGTAAACACGTTTAGAAAGTCTAAAATAAATTATTCTTTCATCGCAGTAACATGATCATACATTTATTCTTTGAAATAGAAATCCATCCAATCTAATCAGTTAGTAGAGTAAAAATCCTATAACAAATAACAGTTCCTAACAAAATTACTGGTTTCACCCTTTTAGCATCCTTGTAAATAGTACTTGGCGCATTGAACCTTTGTCAGTAGGACAGCGTTACAACATTTCAGAAGATTAAAGTAGAAATGTCCCGTATAATTTAAATTGGCCGCACAGTGAAGACGTTAACACTTGTCTTCTAAAGAGGATGGTCTGGATTTAAATCCCAGCCTGGGTCTTCCTGTTCGCAGTTCATGTTTTCTTTATGCATACATTAGTTCTAAAGTGGTTTCTATTCAAATGGTTAAGATTTTGGTTTCCTACCACGGACCCTAACGTCATGCATGTGGTCTCTTTAAATTGTCCTTTTTTCAGAAAATTGATGCAGGATTGGATGGTTTAACTGGGTTAAACTTTCAAAGTCACGATGCTGTTCTTTACAAAAGAAAGAAGAAGCAAGCTTCACTTAGCCATTAAACAAGAACAATGTGCAGATCAATGTGCAGATTAGGTACCAAAAAAACCACGTGGTCTTAGTTTTG
>JAUZNJ010037518.1:0-11426 GCA_034780135.1 Jordanella pulchra | reverse complement strand
CAAGTCTCTTTTAAAATCCCTGTACTCCTTCTTCACTTTTTTCAGCTTGTTTATAAGCTGATCCTTGGTCCGGGAAAGCGGTCAGTGCTCGCTCTTGACAGAACTGAGGTATTTTCAAACCACGGCACCGCAGGGACTGTTTTAGTTGTGACATAGGTTAAAAGAAGTGCAGCAGAGACAAAGCTCTTTCTCAGTCAGAATGGAATACAGAGAAAATAATGTTGGCAAAAGATGACATAAGGAATGCTTTTAGGTGACTTTTTTAAAAAAGCCTTTTTAATTCAGCCTAACTATTTTTTTTTTTTTTTTTTTTTTTTTTTTAATAATTCAGCCTAAATATTCATTATCCTCTCTTATCTCCAGCGCAGGCCTAGGTTTGTCACTGCCTCTCCCCAGCACTGGTGCTCTCTACCCAGCTAGATAGCACCACCAAATCCAACAGTCATCCACACGCGGCTCTGGATGAAACACAGTGGATCCCTTTTTTAAAGCTTCTGGGGCTTTTTCAAAATTTGATGGTCTCCCCAAGGCAATTCTATTTGAGCATAGAGAACAATGTAGCAGCAGTCTGTAATGTTACGTTTCACCAATGCTTTTATTGTGAAGTGCAGATAGTGAGATTTTGACAGGAAATGCTATGGGGTTGTCAAGGGTAACCGCAGATCCAGACTGAAGGATCTGGGAGGTTGATGAATTATTAAATATTGTAAAACAATCTTTCCAACCACTAAATCAGGGAAAGCATGCCCACTATTATATTCAATATCAGCACAGGAATGCCATATTATGAAAAAAAGCGCAGCACTAACATCTGTTCAGATTAAAAATGATGCTTGAAAACCAAAAGCAGCACAAACAACAGCTTTACCTGCACAAATCCATACTTAAGTAGCACTGAAAACGTTGTCAATTTTGATTTAATTTGGAGCTTAATGTGTGGATGGTTTACCTTTGATTACCCTAAAAACATCCTCTTTAATATCTCTGAAACAAAAGTAGCACAAATGATCATTTCAACAGCACAGACATACACTAACAAAGCACTAACTATTCAGTCTATTTGCTGAGTTTTATCGCACGGGTGGGGGATCAGCCTGACACAGTTTAAGCTCCCACTAATTGATCTTGTGATTTGCAGTAAAAACACTGTACATCTAAAATGCACAGCGGTGAACTCCTCACAGCGCTTGTGGAAATTTCCACAGACATTGAGTATGGTCTAAATGCACCTGTAGAGCTTGTTAAGCTTGTTAGTTTGATATCTTTCATCTTAAAGAAATACAAAACTCTTTGATGACAACATTTAATCTGAAGAGCATTGAGGCTCCCTGAAATGTGATTGTTTAGTTTATCTGTTAAGCTGCAACAACTTCACTTAACTAAAGTTAAATTAGCTTCACAAAAGCAAGTTCATACAACAATCTCTTCAATTCAATGAACGATTATATCGTAAAGAGCCATTTCTAATGATACTGCCACATGTGGCCAAACGCAGAACTGCAGGACTCTTTGGCTTGTTCTCAGAGCTCAGGCTTGTCAAGGTTTGGTTTTTCGACCTTTTTCCACCTTACGTGGAGTTGCCATTGGTGTCTGACTAGAGCCTGATGCCAGTCGTTTCTCAGTATCCACAAAATCCATATTGAATATAATGCTTTGATTGTTTGCTAGGTTGGACGCATTTAAAATGGATGGGCTTGACGTCACATTCACAGAACGGTGTGGGAAGTTCCAACTTGGTATCTGGGAGCCCAGAGTCATGGCTTCTCAACTTTAAATGGAGATACATACTTTTATACGAGATGTACCAGGACATAAATGTTGGAATTGTAGTGTATGAAGTACATGCCACATACAAATGGTAAGTAAAAATAAAACATAGATAAATAATACATTACAGCAGCTGCGGCTGTGGCTACTGCGATTGGCTGAAAGCCAATGGGGGCAGATGCAACTTGGTGATTTACCCAATTAGCTTGAAGAATTGTACTAAATGTCCCTCCATTTTCCACAGGAGCCTTTTCAGATGAATACTGCATAGGATTTAGGTTGGAGCATACATATCACCTGGGGTAAGGGGTAACACTGCTGAAGTAGCTTCTTTGTGCCACTGTTTCATGTCCAAACAAACCAAAAGGCCACTCCCCCCGCGATAGAAAACCTAACTAATTCATTCACCAAACAATAAAATCAGAAAATTCTAGATCAACTCATTAATCTTTAACTTGCATCTCTAGTTATCTCTAGTTACTTCAGGGCCCGATATGTTAAGCAATAATAAGCATCATTATATAACATTATGCAGAAATTCTGAAGCAAAATCTTAAGACAATTTATTTTTGCTGTATCAATTCATCTCAACTGCTCAAAGATCTACTGACACCTTGTATTGAGAGAGAGCAAAAAAAAGCCAAGCTGAAGGAAAAGTTTTTTTCACCTAACCAACTTTAAACCCTTAAACGACAGCCTTAGTGGTCTGGCTGTTGAATCCATTTGAGTTATCTTTCCTTGCTGTAACAAGAACCTTATTGAGTCCTAATCTCTCTCATTTAAATCATCTTTGCCTTTAATCTTGTTTCAAAAATAGAGTCAGTAAAAAAGTGGGTTGTTTTGGTGGAAGGGAAGGAGGTCCTGCCTCACCATTTGTTTATCTAAATTGTGTCCACCCACAATTTCTTGAGGATAGAGAATCTTGGTGGAAATTAATAGTCCATGTTACGTATGACTGCACATAAATGTGACACATTTTTGACAATAAAGCAATTGTTTTTTTCACTTTTAATCGAGACAACAGGCTATCATAAGGGTGAGCCCAGTTATAGTCTTTTTAATAAGAGGTTATATGCCTAAAATCTGTTTCAGCATCTTTGGAATTTGCATATAACCTCCTAAAAATGAACAGGGATTTATCATATCAAGCTCCAGGATTTGTTTATTTTTAGAAAACCATGAGGCTGTTGTCATAGATTGACAACAACATAGCAGGTTAAAGAGCACAGATCCCAGCAGCCTGACAACAGCCACTAAGCTGTTGTAATCACCAATAAAATTATGAGCTTCACACATTGGTCCTGATGATGGGTCTTTTTTTATGTAAGGGAACATTGGGGACCTTTTAGCCTTCACAGAGTTACAGCAGCTGCCTCAGGCTATCTGAGGAGTGGAGCCACCAGAGGACCGCTGTGAGCTCCAACTGCAAAGGCAGGGATGTAACAGAACCTTTTATCAGTGCACAAAAAACACATAATGATCTATGATCCTTTATCAGTGCAGGGTTGCTGGGGCATATCTCCAGTGGTCACTGGGCAGGTCACAGGGTTGACCCTGGATAGGTCAACACCCCATAATAATAAATCTTATTTAGCCCTGCAAAATTGTAAGTCATTTTACTTAACCAAAGACATTTAATAATACTTAATGTTGGTGGTTTAGAATCTTTATATATGTGAAACTTGAGCAGCTTTTTACCAGATTTCTAACAGTTGCCACGGTGAGAGATTCAGACCTTATTTCTAAAGCCCCTTTAAAAATGAGAATAAATTGTCTAGGGGATAAAATAGAAGAGAAAATAAAAGGATAATATATATCCACAACAGCAGAGAATATATAGTAAGTATATGTATGACTGAATCCAAAAACAGAGCAGATAAAGTACCATTCCACTGGAGCACTTTGAGTTTTAAATAAAACAGGAGGAAGTGATCTGTATCCAAATGTAAGGCCTTAGAGCCATTAGACAAAGCCTGTCCAAAGAGATCTGTCTCTTAGGAGCCTTTAAAACAATCAGTAAGGTTTAAAATTAGATTCAGATGAAAACTTTACTCACTCAAAGACACAATAACTGAAATTTGAAGAATCAAATACCTAGATGCAGGTAAGTTGTAGTATTTTGGAGTCTATTAACTAAAATAAAAAACAACAGAAATCCCTAATAAAGCGATGATGTTTGACTCTTTTCTTTCCTGCCCCATTTTTCATTAATTCACATCACTTTCTATGCTTAAAAACAATAATAAAAAACAAACAATTATGCTACCCACTTTCTTCTAGTACAAGCAGTGACTTAGATTTTCTTTCTATTTTGATTTGAGGAGGACAATAGATTTATTTTTAACTTAAAGGACCTACTTTTCATCAGTTGTGCTCTATCTTTATACATAGTAACATTTTGGTTTAATGTTTGATGTTATTAGTTTAACACACAGTTTCATCAGACTGTGTGTGTAAAATGATTTATGTTAGCAGCTGTCTTCCTCTCAGTTGGCTGATTTGTTGTGATTCAGGTCTTAAAATGCTTTCCCACAGTAAGTTTTCTGCTCTTCAGGACTACTCCGGGGCTCCAATTCGCTGGCAGCATATAAAATCACTTCAAATCTCATATTCTTACCATTTTACTGCCAAGATTTGCTCAGATATCTGCCAGCTGAGGTTAATGCTTTAACAGGATCAGCATTCATGCCATGCCCACAGGAGCTCATGTGCAGAAACTGATCTGGGACCAGCGTATGGAGTGTAAAGATGAAGTATCAGTTCTTCTTAATGTGTTGAAAATAACAACAAAAAGAAAAAAAAATACTGGAGATTTTTTTTCTGATCTAAATAATGTCAATGCTGATCCTTTAAAGTGGTTCTGACCCATTTTTCAAGCAAACACTTATCAATATATCCCCACTAAGACACAATGCATCCATCTTGATTACTGAAAACTTAAAAGCAGACCTATATTCTTTATATGGAACTCAAAAAGTCCTAATCATAAATTACCTTCTAGTTTTGGAGATGGTAGTTTCAGTAAAGGCTGTTACAATAAGTCATTATAAGCTGCTGTAAAAGGTTGTGCCTTTAGCTTTGCTGCATCTAAAGAGAGGAGAAGATCTCAGTAAAAATGACTAAAACTGATCAGATCCTAATTTATACAAAGTCTCTACCCTTTTTTTTTTACTGTATTTTACAGAGTTCTTGGTGTTTGTGTTTGTTTAAAAAATATAAAATACGGACGGACAGATAGATGGGTTGGGTAAGTAAGTATGCTACAGTGTAATGTTTGGCCCAATAATGAACATTTTATTTTATTTATTAGTTATACACAGATTGATTTGTGTGGCTGCTGTCTTGACAAGGTTTTGTTTGGCGGGACTTCCTGTTTAATCTGTTTACTGTCCCACCCCGTCTGTTGGCCGTATGTTGAGCCTCTATATTTGCAGCCTCATCCTGCCAGAATAAGGCTGCTGTCCACCATTACAAAAGTCTGACAGGGCAGCCTAGACTCTCCTAAGAGTTAAGTTACATCAGCTGGTTTTATATGTGATTTTTCAGGTGTTTTAGGGTTTTTATTGTGGCCATTTAACAAGTTAAATAAAGCTTCAATAATGTTTAACAAACATTTTTGTGAACAAATGACAGTCAGCAATAAGGAGGCGAGCCTCCATATGGCAACTATTTGAAGACATTTACATCCCCAGAACCTGAGTCCTGCTTGTGATTTCAAACCTGTAGCCAAACAGACCAACAGCAGAGGTCAAAGGTCAAAGCCCAGTGAGGATTTCACAGCAGGAAGCCTCACCCACTCATGTCAAGGTGCATCACCATCCTTTTACACTATTTAAAAGAACCAAATACAATTTAAAATATTGATGTCTAAAGATCATCTTACTGACTAACAAGATAAATCTGTCGTACAGATGTTTATTTATTTAACAAAATGGGACAAAAAACAGTATATTTTTTACATTTTTTTATTTTCTTTCAGGTCTTCAGTAGATCCCGTTTATATTTTATTAAAAGCATAACCTCTTGAACTGTGTATCCTCTGTCTTTCTTTTTAATGATCTTAAAATCAGTCCGTGTAGGTTGCCCAAGAAAAATCTATTAAAAAGCTTTAATAAAGCCCGATGAAGAGATTACAAACAATATGTGGGTAGTTTGAAGCTTCTGTTGTAAAAATGATATTTTGCATTGTTTTGAACCGAAGCATTCAAATTCAAAAACTTTGGCCGATCCGACTTTTCAGCTCAAATCTTCTACCTGAATGTTCAGAATGGAAAACAAGTAAGGGGCTTTCTTCTGTCTGACCTCAATTATTGTCCATGAACTGTCTAAAATCATGCTTGGTTTACCAAAAAACATGATTATGAACGCACACAACATTTATTCAGGTGTGATTCATTCTGCAGCAGAGGGAAGCTGGCTGCTCCTGATCAGTCGTGTGACTGAGCTCTATGCTGAGCTGCATTCAATCAACCTGCTGGTAGAAGAGCTGTGAGTCAGCAGGCTTTACATGAGTGACGTGTTTCACACTCTAATGATGCAACATAAGGTTTGGGACATGGACAAGAAGAAAATCCCCTTCTACCAATAAGTTGTGTAGATGTGGTTTCATCATGGAAGGTGATCATGTTGATGATGCTCTAAACCAGTCGACTAATGGCAGTAAATGACTTTGTCAGATGAAATAATCCCGTTTTCCTCACATTTACTGAGTGATTGGCTGACCTGAAGTTATTCAAAGCTACATCATAACTTTCATCGTCACTAGACTGGATACAACCAGACTAAACTGAGCTGGACTGGATAAGACTGAGCAGACCCTGGGCTGGACTTCACACGACTGACCTGACTGAGACAGTTTGAACTGGATTGTTTTGGGCTGGACTGAACTGAATGGACAGAGCAGATCAGGACTGGAGTACATGGGTTGGAGTTAAGAGGACAGGACTCGACTGGGTGGAATAGAAAGCTGAACTGGGAACAAAACTGACTAAACCAAACAACAGAGGAGTTAATTGAATAAGCTAGACTGGACCGGATCACACTAAACAGTCAGTAACAGACTTGAACTGGATTGGACTGGTCTAAACCGGACTGAACAGAACATAACAACAGTGAAGTGGACTGAGCTCCATAGAGGAGTGGATATAAAACTGAACCGGACTGAACTGCATGAAGCCAGGAGACGCCAATGAAACAAAGAGTCCTTCATTTATTATTTGACCAAAGATGTCAGTTTATACAAAATTTGTTATAAAAAAAATAACACCGCTTATTCTTGTTAGAGGATCGGATGTAAACAATATTTAGGGTTTCACAGGTTCTTAAACTTCAGCTTTAAAACCTTAATATTTTTAATAGACCTTGTGATATCTTTTTCTTTTGTTCTTCCTTTGACTGTTGAGCTCTCAGCATTTAAAAAACTCAACCAAGTTTCCCAGTTTAACTCAGTTTAAGTGTATGAAAGTTAACTCCTTTGTGACCAATCCTCTTTGGTGAAATAGCTGCACTCCTCTCTGCAGTGTGACCATTTCTATAAAATTTCAAGTGTTTAATCATGAATTTTGTCCAAAGTACCAGAAATAAAACAGTTTTTTTTTAACAAATGATATTTATGATGCAACATAAAATAAATGAAACACGGGAGGGGGGGGGGGGGGGGGGAGTAAAGGTATTTAGTGAAGCCTGGCAAAAACTTTCTATCACTATTTATTCAGATTAAAGCAAATGAAAAAAAAATAGGGTTCTTCGGAATAAAGAATATTTTTTAAATATTTACCAGGGATTCAAACTTTCTGTAATTTAAAGACTCTTCAGCACAACAAGCATCTCTCCTGTCTGAACTGTGAACCCTCCTTTAATCGATCTCCTTCCAATCCAAATACAGATTTAAGAACGAGTTGTCGTAAACCTGCCGACACATCCATGTGGTCCATGTAGCATCAAGGAGCTCTTCGGGGGTCACTTGCTTTTATCCCAGCTATTCCTCCAGGCCTGAGTCCTCCCAGCGTGATTGGATAACAGGAAGAAGGGGTGGCTCAGAGCAGCAGGGAGAGAGACCCGTTTTAAAGGGTCGTACTCTAGCATCCTCTCCAGGAGATCAAAAAACTGGTGGTGCTCTCTCCCGTGTGACAACAAGTAGCTCTGGGAATAACAGACGGTTGTTATTCAAAAGGAGAAGCAGAGTTAATGTGTGAATCCTTGACATCCGGTTTAGCTCACCCTCAATGGTTTGCACTTGGATTTAACAAAACGTCCAGCCTTGGAGCATTCATTCCAGTCTAGACGGCCATGTTGGAAATACCTGCGCTTCCTGAGGAGAAAAGGAAACGATATCCAGCCGTGTGCTTTGGATTCGGTTTGAAAGGATTAAAGTGCAGAGGGTTGAAACCTGCTCCAGTGAATCATTCTTTGAGGAATTGGTCCCTGGATTCTCTCCATCATTGCCAGATGTTCCCTATTGTCGTGAGTCTACAGTAAAAAAAGTGGGAAAGAAATCCCATCATGAAAAGAATAAGGATGACAATGGTTTAAGATTTCCATGAAGCTGACCTGAAAGAGCGTAAAGCCTTCATAGTATTCGAACAGGATGCAGCCAATGCTCCAAACGTCACACTGCTGACTCCAACCCAGCTCTGTGGGAGACAGGAGGGTTTCACTAACATGTAAACATCACTGACAGCTCCACCGGTCAGGATCAATCTCCTACCCAGTATGACCTCTGGGGCTCTGTAGTGACGAGTGGAGACGACGACAGAGTGGTGTTCGTGGTCGAAGGTGGCGCTGCCAAAGTCGACCAGCCGCACTGTTGTGTCTCTTATTCTTTTTTCATGGCGTTTCTGCTTGGAAGATGGAAACAAATAATTCCTAACATGAGAGAACTTTAAATTAAACCAGAATAAGGAAATAAAATAGTCAAATCAGCAGATAAAAGCTGCTGACCACGGCTTTTCTAAATCAAGTTTATTTGTTCTCTCTTTGGGGACGGGGACTTCTATGTGTCAGTAGGTAACTTAAAATCAGAAACCAGAAAAATCACATGTGGGGTTCCTCAAGGATCTATTCTGAGGCTCCTTCTATTTAACACCTACATGCTTCCCTTAGCTCAGATTACAGCAGAAAACAAGATCAGTTACATAACTAAGCAGACAACACACAGCTTTACATCAGGATGCCAACAGGTGACTATGAACCCATCAGAGTGTTGGCTAGATGCTTAGAACAGATCAGTATGTGGGTGCGCCATAAACTCATTCGTGCATTTATCTTTAGAAGAATTAATTACTGCAACAGTGTCTTCATAGGTTTCCCTAAAAGCTCCATCAGACAACTTCAGCTGATCAATAATGTTGCTGCCTGGGTTCTCACTAGAACTAACTGTTAACTGAGGTATTATTAGTTTAAGGTTGTGGTACGATTGTTCTATCTATTTTACGCATGTTTTTTAATGTTTATTTGCTTTTATTTTTTTCTGTTCTGTTGTCTATTTCATGTAAAGCACTTTGAATTGTCCATCTACTGAACTGTGCAAATAAACAAATAAACTCGCCTTGACTGGGGTACTCCTAACATAGTACTAAGTCCCTAGATGCCCTATAGGTGTACGTTACGGTTGTCCTGTTAGTTTTCATGTGATGGCCTGCTTCAGGCTGTACCCTGTCTCTCCCCAATGACCAGACATAAGCACCAGCTTAATACCAAAGCTCAAAGCACAGAATCAAAGACTAGCATCCTGGAGTGATCATAATACTGAGGCTTTAACTGCAACAGTGCTTTTTGATCATGTGAAGCTCATCTTTTCAACATCAGATGACTCAGGAGGGTTTGGCCTAAAACTACAATTCTAAAGCTAAAAAACACTTCATGCACAATGAGGATGATGTGCCAGGTTACTGAGTAAGTGATGAATGTGAATAATTCAAGATATTCTAAATTACTTTTTAATTGAAAAGGAAGAATCTTAAAGATGAATAATAAAATGATTGCTAATGAGCTAAAGAGAAGAGAGACTAATGGATGTTTCTGGGAAGTCTACAACGAGTGTGCAAAAAGAAGCAATTAAAGTTTCCTGTCTCTGTTTGCTCTGCACCTTAACGAAACGGAACAGAATAAGAATCAGGGCTGTAATCATATCAGGGTAGCTGAGTGATCAAAGATGCTGTGTTCAGGTTGCATTCTGCCCTTGAGGCATAAGTTCACATCCCACTTCTGAAAGTCTCCATTTGCTTTTCTGTGATGGCCAACTGTTTAAAGCAGAGAACATTTGAAGAAGCCTGTGACTGAGAGTAGTCAGTTTTAATCCTGCACATTTGAACATCCGGGATCATTGACACATTTCATTTAGGTGTAATATTACAATGACAACAAATACATTTTTATTGCGTAAGCGAGTTGAATCATGGTTAAATAAAGGTGCAGCTCAGTTGATTTTGTAAACATAAAACATTTTATTGAATGTTTCTGCATAGGAAGCTAAATCTTTCCCTAATGCCCGCAGAGAATAAAAATAAACAGAAGATATTGTGGGTAATAGTCCCTAAGTGCAACGGGAAAATCATCCAATCCATGATATAAATTCAGTCAATGCTTCCACTGGATGATAGTTTTAATGAGCATAGAGAAAACATTTATTATTTTAACTTACTGCCTGTTTTTCAGTTGAATAGCCTTCTTTATTGGGGATTTAAATGGAGTTTTAATCACTTTTACATCCCAAACATTCTGTTTTCATCTAGACATTTCTCTAACATCACATGTTGCTCTTCTGAGGTCAGCAAATTCAGCATACAGCCTTGATAAAACCTGTAGCTAAAAAGAGACGTCCTGTGGGTGGCTCATGGTTCTGACGGGATTTAGCATCTAAACAGGCAGAAAAAAAGGAATCTCTGAGGTTGTTCTGCCACAGATAATCCCTGTTTAGTCACAGTCCTGCCTTTTCAAAGGATGCAGGTTTACTGTCACCTTTTCAGCGTTGTATACGAGGGAGTAGTCGGAGTTGACAAAGAGGATGTTCTCAGGCTTCAGGTCGGTGTGAGTCAGCTTGTTGTCATGGAGAACTGAGGAGGAGAGCCAGCCAGGACAGAAGATGGTTAGATAAATCAGGAACCAGCGCCACCCTCTGGTCATTTCTTTGTATGGTGATCAATAAGTCTTCATGGCTGATTTACTGGAAACAATTAAGTGTGCATGAATTCTGTGGGTTAAACATTCATATCAGAGCAATCAGATTTTTTTTTTTCAAGAAAAAAAAATGAATATGTTAAAGAAAACAACAAATGAGTTAAGAGGCTAATATCACTATTTCATTTGGAAACACAATTCAGAGTTTTAGCATCAAATACAAAACACTGACCTCAGTTGTTTGATGTAATTTATTCAATCTAGAGTCTAGTCCTGCATAGATTTCATGGAGTGAAGGCAAAGAGGATAGATAAGAAGGCCAGCTCCGTCCTAGGATGCAGCGTGGACATGCAGGTGGTGGGAGACAGAAGGATTCTGGGAAAAATAAATTCACTGTTTGAATATGTCTCCCACCATCATGCATGAAGCTGCTGTAGAAGTGGAGAGATCCTTCAGCAAAAGACTGCTGCCTCTTAGGTGCACAAAGAAGAATGATCGCATATCCGTTCTCCCAGCAGCAGGTAGACATTATAATATATATA
>JAUZNJ010037517.1:0-11427 GCA_034780135.1 Jordanella pulchra | reverse complement strand
GCAATGAATAAATATAATGTACAAGTTACACCTTTTGAATGGAATTACTGAAATAAATCTACTTTTCATGGTATTCTAATTTTATGACCAGCACCTGTAATTATACTGAGTCTTTGAGAATATAAATACTTGCACAAGAAAATAAATAACTATACAGTTAATTAGGCTCTAAACATCCATGTGCATAATAAAAAAAATGGAAAGAAAGCCTTCTGCATCTAAGAGTGGGTATGTGTCAGTGGGGTTACTATAAGTGAGGCTATACAGTATGTGGTCTATTTCTGTTAGTTGGAGAGGGACCAACAGGACAGATCTGGGACACTAGCCATTAGTAGTAAAGCAGCATAAAAACTAAAACCAGAGCAGCTGCTGATCCACTGAGGAATATTTACATATGGGGCAGGATGTGAACTTTTAATTAACTGTGTGGATCTTTTGAATTTTAATAGAAAATAATCTCTTTTTTTTCAGATTATGTGGTTTAATCACGTTAGTTAGACAGTCTGTGGTAAATGTAGGTTCACTAAATAACTGCCATCAATAAAATTGAAAGAAATGTGGATGGGGATTGTACTGCCATGGGCAGGAGATGGTGAAACAGGGTGAGTTAGGGGAGTTGAAGTAATGCTTTTAAAGCAGCTGCATTAAAAATAAATGATCTACTTCTTTTATGGTCTCTTTCAATTTATAAATCTCAATAACGTCATTTTTAAATGCTTCACAACACTCAATAACTTTACATTGAGTTGATGTTTCACTCGAATGATTAACAACCTAAGAACCAGCATTTAAATGCCCTATTTGTGCACATTTAAAATATCCTATTTTTGATGTCTTGCCTTCATTTTCTTTCATGTTATTGTGCTACTAAATATACAAAATAGAACATGCTTTTAAATGACGTTCAAATCTTCAAAAATAAAAAATAAAAGGCACTTATTTCTTGACACTTTTCTAATCACAAACAGAATCTTCAAATAAAAATCAGTTTAATAAAGAGTCCAGATTGTTCTATTTTAAAGTCTGCAGTATATACCAATAATCACTACCGCAATGGCTGACAGACACTGTGAACTATGTGATAATGATGTTATAACACATTTTTCTATTCCTAAATTCAGCTGCAGACAGCAGTGCAGATGAATCGGGGGGTATGTGCAACAACAGGGAGTTTAAGATGTCTTTGAAAAGGAAATGCTGGTTCCCACTGTAGAGACTGAGACAGCTCTTGTTATATAGTTACGAAATGGCCGCAAGCGACAATAAATTGTTTGTTAGGCAGAAATTGCATTTATTTGTACAAGTTTAAATCATGAGGAGAAGTATTGTAAACTAGAAGCCATATAGTGCGATACAAGAGGTTAGACAGTGAAGGACGGATATTTGTAAAATAACTACTAGGGTCCATCTATTGTATAATCATCAAAAGTGACAGATTTTTGTGTATTTGTGTCATTATGCAGATGGTGAAGGATCAAACTTGTAGGAGGTCTGCACACACATGATGGAGGGGTGTCTTTTGATAAACAAAAGCTTAATTTACAGAAAAGGACATAACTCAGGAACCAGGATATAAAAACAGGTGACTGGACCACCAAGGGACAGAAAACAGAACTTAAGTGCAGCTGAGGAAGAACCAAGCAATCAGACATGATGCAAAAAGTTGCATATTTCCACAAGTTTGGTTCATTCTTAGGTATGATTTGCACATGTCTGAAGGCATCCGTTTAATTAGGTCAAACAATCATATCAAGGTACAAACCCATGGGATGTCCAATCTTCACAGCTTTATGGGAGGAGACATTTACTTTTCCCACGGGATACATTTCTTTGGTGTAAAATGTGTGAATCAACCCCAGAACAAAAGCAAAAGACTTTATAAAGATGCTGACTGAAGTTAATAAGATAACATTATTATGTACCGTACCATAAAAAGAGTCATTAACAGCATGGATCTCCTTTCAGAGAGAAGGAGGCCATAAACTCCAAAGGCTACAAAAAAAAACCAAAGTACAGTTTGCAAATTCAACCAGGGGCAAAAGGTCTACATTTTGGAGAAAAGAAATAAAAAGACTTAGCTTTAAAACTCTTGCAACCACAAGAGGCATAAATCAGAGGCAGCCCAAACCTTTGCTCAGTTTTTCTAAAAATCTTTCAACAACTATCCAGATGCCCTTTGTTTTTGCTATAGGAGGGACTGATACAAAAAATATTACATCAAAAGGAAATAATACTGTATAGAAATTTGAAAGGAAAATGTCATAAAATCAAACAGGAGTTCAACTTTGCAAGTCGTTATATCAGTGTCACATAGATTTGGGACAATGAACAAAAGCGTACCACTAAGGTAGTCAATATACGATTAAGTCATTGCTTTACTGTGACGACCAAAACATCACCAATCATAGCATTGCCTTTCTACTTATCATGGAATTTGGCAAAGACAAAAAAGTGTTGGTGATCCTAACCGACCAAAAAAAGGAAAGACTTAAATGTTAGACAAAGAAATAAAAAAGAAGCTCTCACCTCATACAGTGCTTGTCGATACTGGATTTAATTCTGCAATTAAAGGGTAAATATAGCCCAACTTTTACAAGTTAGGTAAACTGTGGCACATCTGCTTGCCTTGTACTTTTATGTATGTCTAAAGGTTATATAAATATGATCACCTAATTAATCAAAGCACAAAAACCAAAGTTTAATACCGTTGGATTTATGCAAGCTAGCTAATATGGCCTGCATGATGCAGCTCTGTTGATAGAGTGTGACACCCACTGAGGTGGACAACCTTTTATAATGCTCCCTTGTGCTTGTAGGATGTAGCTTTATGACAGTGAAGCAGCCTTTCAGCACTTCTATGGTGTAATGCTTTCAGATTGAGAGGTTAGAAGGGATGTTTTGGATTTTTTAAGTACGCCGTTGGAAAGATGTTCTGAGGTGTCAACATTTTACCAAAGTGTGATTTGAGTAACCTAAATTTGAGTAAACACATCAGATTTTTCCCCCAGAGACTTAAACTAATGACTCCAAAGTGGATTTCTTTAATCCTCAAGGTAAAAAAATAAGATTACTGTTCATGTGAATATAATTTTATAAAAAACATGACCTCATTGCTTTGCATTAGTTATCAGAGTGATGCTTATTTACAGGGTAGACCGAGTTTGTCATCTGTCCTAAGTATGGAACAGAAGGAGTACACCCTCTCAAAAATTGAGGGGTTTAGATGTAAAAATTTTATGGCATTTATCAGGTTCTAAAAGTGTTCAATTTTTTTCTCAGGCAAATAAAACCAAGCTTGGAAAGTTCAGTTTACGCAACTGGATGTGAAGTTTTCTAGAAGACGTTTCACGTCTCATCCAAGAACTGAAGAAGCCTCTTGGATGAGAGTCGAAACATCTTCTAGAAAACTTCACATCCAGTTGTCTAAACTGAACTTTCCAAGCTTGACCATGACCTGGATGACTGAGAACCTTCACAGACAGATAAAACCATTACCCACAGACTCCCAACATAATGTTATTTACTAAACAATGATAAGGGCACAAAACTTGGGAAAAATTAGATAGTACAGCCAAAGGATCTTAAGGGGGTAAGGTTTGTTTTTATCATCACTGCAGATTGTGTAACAAAACAAACAGTAGGCTGAGTTGACATAGAAACAATATGAAAAAGCCTTGGCTTCGGCAAAGGGGCTGTAAAATCATTAACACCAATGTCACCTATAAAATACTGCAACAGTTCTGCTTTTCATAGATTATATTCAGGTATCGTGCAAAGTGGCAGTCGTATAAATGTCAAATGTTTTTATGACAAGAGGTTTTCAAATATGACAAAATTCCACTGTTTTGGGGGTCTTACTCTGACTAGCATTTAGTTTTGAGAACTCAGGTAAACTACCCTCCGTTCATAACCAACAAACCAAAGCTTTTAACAGGATGGGTTGTCCTCCGTAGGATTATGATATTGACCGATATCTATCTTTCCACAGTACCCACTTAAAAAGTTGTCAGTTTCTTGCGTAGGATGGTGGATTGCTGCAAATATAATGAACTAAATTAATCACTGGGGCTACCTATGATCGAAATGTTCCTGACGAATCTATTTTTTTCTAATTCCGACCTTTTAGGATAAAACGTAGCTGGAAAAGGAAAAGGGTCGTAGACAGTGGGAGTAGGTTCAAAGGAAGTTTGGCTGGGGTTCAGGGAGGCTTCCAAATATGCAGAAAAAGCCTGAACCCAAACAAGAATTGTTGAAGAAAGAATGATAATTAGAGGTAAAAAGAGAGGTTTCAAAGATTTGATGTGAGGAAGCTATGAATGATGCATTGTTTCACTTACAGATGGGATTACAGTAAGAGATTTTAGACATTACATTTTTCTCCTACATGTCATTATTTCATGACTCCTCTAAAGGATCAATTAAATTTAAATATATCGGACTGTAAAAAAATAATTCGGAGCTGTTAGCATTCTAAATCTCCTAAGATGACATCTCTTGTTAGTTTGATTCAAATGAATTAACTTGGCTTAACTGAACAATTTCTTTGAAATAAAAGAGTTCAAATTTGATGTTTTAGCAGAATCACATTTATTTTGGGATTTTGTGTCATTTAAAATAAACCCACTTACTCATCTGATCTATTAATAAATCATATCTGTTTATTTATTAAAAGAAAAGAGGAAATGTATCTTCTGACTCAAAGAAATGTAGAAGTCATTTTATTCAAAACAAATGTTATGTAGCTTTTTAAAGACAGTGTTAACAGCTAGACACGTAGATCATCACACTCACCCTCCTTTAATGTAGTCCAAGAAAGTGTGCTCAGACTCTACATTGAATGACAATAAGGAAACCTGGGATAATTGAAAAAAAAAACAGAACATCTCATGTTTGGTAATTTAATACAATAAAATCTGCATTAACACTGACCTCTAAGCTAACCGCATATAAAATTACTTATCCATACAGAATGTCTATGGAGCATATTAGTTTTACAATCACTGAACATGGGCATGGCTGATGGCTGATCAGCATGATGGATATAGCTAATCACAGATTTTAATTACCGAGCCAAAGCATTCAGCAAGGGCATTATTAAAAAACATATCATTTATAAACATTTAATCATTACTTTATTAAAAGAACAAGGAAGAATCTTAAAGGGGTTTTCACTCAGTTAGACTCGATATTTGACTTGTAGGATCTAAACGCTGCAAATAGCAAAAAAAAAACATTAAAGAGATATTGAACTTTTTTTTGTAAAATCTCCTTGGTGGAAACCTCCAAGTGAACACAGAGGAAAATGTAATGGGGAAATGTGATATCAGTGTGGGGGAAAGAAATTTGTTCTTATCTTTGATATTAGCCTCACCGTGCCAGAGTTGATGTATCTCTTCTTCTTTAGTTTCTTCTTTGGATTCACCACCTAGAATGAAGGCAGGGCAAGAACAAAGGATAATGACATGAATGTAAACCTGCAACACAATTCTGCCCATCCACCTTTGGGCAAGTAATAAAAACATCTTTGTCCTCTTATTCCTTGTCTGTAAGGTTAATGGTGCATAGGGAATGAATCCAATATCTGCAGTAGGTGAGAATGAGGTACCATTGATCATGCCTTGCAGCAAGACACGGATTATTCAGAATGATTTTTTATAACCTCCTACTCTGTATCCTACATGTATCCTTGAGGGGCGAGGAATTTTCAACTTTTCAACCCCAGTAATAAAACAAAATGATAACTACATTCAGAATTAATTACATTGTGAAAATCCACTGGCGTGCAGAGATGTGTAAAAAATGGTCAAAAACAGGTGATAAGCACAGCGAGCTGTGAAAGTATAGTATTTTTGCTTTTAATGAAAGCTGCACTTCGAGCTTACAGCTAAAAACATGTAAACGAGAGACCAAGGTCAAATATGTCTGCTGCTCAATCTCCGTGTCTGTGCACAAACATAAAGCACTGGCCTAAAGGAAACTTCTAGTCTCTTTTCTATGGTTTCTAAAAAATCCTCTTTGCCACAAAGACGACCCCTCATAGCACTATACCCATTACTGTCCAACCTCAGGTTCTATCAAAAAGCATGCCTTTCAACTAGCCTCTATTATCCTTTTTTAAACCAGCCTGGGAAGTTAATGCTTATAAGCTTTATGTAAGTCTGGTTGAGTGTAAAGAAGGCTGAACATTGTAACTTGTTACAGATTCAAGGCCCGTCTTTATCTCTTGATAAGAAAAGTAAGCTTTATGTGTATTGTGTTTTTTCTAGACATCCTAAAAGTACTTATGCTTTCTTTATCACCCTCTTGGTTAAGAGCAGCTTCAAGACATTTGTTATTTCAGTTTGTAATTACATAGAGACAACCTTTTGGTAACAGGCATTGAATATTTCTCCCTGTGTCAAGACAGTTCTGAAAAAAGAGGAGAACCCCAAGACCTTTTTGCCTTCATTTTTTCAATTAAACACTTCTTTTCTACTTGCTGTTTTCCTCATTTTTATTTTTGGCCACATCTATAGACGGTTCAAAGACTTATGTAATATGTCAAGTGCGTCAATCAGTGGGTTATACACAACCTGGTTTTCAAAAATATTGCAGAGCTTTGCGATGGTATTTGCCCCTTTCAGATTTTGACATATTGCAACAACAAAATGTAGTGTATTTCACTGGAAACTTTGGGTGATAGTGATAATATTTATAACATAAAATATATAAAAAGCCGTCTATCAATCTTCATCCTCATCCCTTTGTGCAAACATCTTTGCACATGCAGAGCTGAAATTCAGAAAAGATGCTAAGTGATTTGCAGGTGCAAACGGATAGCATGCAAACTTTTTGTGTGTGTGTTTGCCTTCATAAGTTTCCAGATCATATTCTAATGGCCAAACGTGGGCAGAGGAAATGCCAGTGAAAATAACTACCACCCAAAAATGGATTTCTCAAGCCTCAAACAACTGCCGGCTTAGTTTTTGTATGTTTAAAAATCAGAGGTCAACTTAAACAAAAATTATGTGATCATTGTGACATCAAAGGAGGAATTGGTACAATGACCAACAAATGAGAGCCTGTGCGCATGTGACGATATTTGGATTCTCAGAAATAACAGTAGTAAAATAATAAGCGAGGAAAAAGATGACTGAGCACAAATCAATACGCCAGGAAGTAATTCCATATGAAGTTAAACATAAACAAAATACACCATCAATGTCACTGTGTTTATATTTTTGAATAATTATCATCATCATCATTACCTCTAACCACATGACTTAGAACTTCCTCTTTCTTTTACTGCTCTTAAACTGCCGGTAACTGTTTGCAAATCTTCATGCACTCACAATATGCTCCCTTATTGCACTTGCTATTATTAATTTTTTATGCAAAGTAGTTCTCCTTATTTAGATTCTTTGAGATTAGGCCTACAGTGTTTTAAAAATCAAATCTTTGAGGTGAGTTATACCCATATTCAGTCAGTTTTGCTCTGGTAGATTTAAAGATTTTCTGTGCAATCAATTGACTTCAGAAGTTATCTAATTTGAAAATGAAGTCTATCTGGTCATTACTTATAAAGGCCTGTTAAAGAATTGTAGAGATGAGCAGCATTTATAAGAAAGTGCGTTGGCCAGACTACTATTTGGTTCCTTATTTAGCAACATCCATGAGACCCAGTAAAGAAGTAGCTCAGTTAAGAGTCAGTTTGAAATGTAAAATTTTTGTCTAGATGAAAATAACTGAGTAGCAAAATCAAACACCACATTTCATTCTAAACACACCAACTTCACAGTTAAACATGGTGCTATAGTGAAATTCTACTTTATATGATTATTTTTTCAGTTTGAATTTTCTCTACAGAGGCACAAATGCTTGACAGGTCTGGTTCAAATCACCTTTTATATAATGATGACCAGGTTGAAGAGAGACTGAGGATGTTTGCACTTAATCTAAATGGATCTTCAAAGATCAAGAACTAACTTCTTTATGGTCATTAAAAAGAACCTCTCGGAGCAAGAGGTATGCTAGCTTGTTCTGAAGACAAAACAGATTTCTTAAGGTTTCTTGTGTGCCCAGAATAACAATGACCACAATAACCTGTTGGATACAGTGCACTAGTTACCATGCAGCCTATTTTCAACCACAATTGGCTTTGTGTGTTTTCTATTTGTCGTGATACAGAGGGTGAATGCAGAAGCATGTTTTACTGGGAAAAAAAGGAGTCTTCATCCCTTTAATGTTAGAAATAAATAGTTCTTGTTTGAATTGTGACCTGAACTCTATGTTTAAGTTGATTAAAGCAAAGGAACACCCTAACATATCAAACAATACTCAAGAGGAAGCTTATCACTTTGTTTATCAGTTATTAGACAGGTTTTTTCTTTAAGGATTGAAATGCATAGAAAACAGTATTTTTTTTTTATCTCCACTCACCTCATACACATTTAATTGGCTTTGGCCTCTGCATAGCTCTTTGTAGCTTGTGATGAATTCACCAATGAAATCATGACTGGTGGAAAAAAATCAATCAATCAAAAGTATGTCATGACGAGGGTAGCTATATGTAACAGAAGCATTTAAAGCATTAAGTATTAAAACACAGCCTTTCTTATCATTAACTATTTCATTTGTTTTAACAGCAAATATTCTATTAGCAGAGTTGTTTAGGTTTAATGCTTTCCCAGTAACGATGCCTAACTCGTAATACCATAATACCAAGCATAGCGTACAAAAAAAACGAATAACACTGCTTGTGAAAGAATTGTTAATCTTAACCTTAAGTAAGGTTTAACCAAAGCATAGAAACAAGATACATTAGAGTCCTAATTTCAATTGTTTTATAACCATAATAAAGCAAGGATAATTACCTCCCATCTCTGTCCCAGTCATACACCTCCACTTTGATTGTCCTGTCAAAGACACAAAACCAGAGGGTGTGGGTTCATTTCCAAAATGAAATGGGAAAGTAATAAACCCCAAAAAAGATGCTTTTTAGAGGTTTAGTAGATAAAATTAGTCACACAATACCTTCTTTGCATCTTTTTTTTTCTATTTTTATTCTAACAACCAGGACTTCTTGTATCTTTGTGGGTATCTCTGTGCGTAATATTTGTGTCACCTTTTATGACTTCATATTTGCTGATCTTTTAACCGGATGTAGATGAAATTTGTGTCACCGATTTGCAAGTGCAGTTTCTTTATCTATATTTAGCACATTTGAAATTCAGGTACAACTCATTGTGGTGGGAAGAAGGCATATAGATCGAATGACAGACAGGAGAGAGAGAACAGTGTTTCAATATATTTGGACTTTAGGAAATTAGAATAGTAGAAATATACTGATTATCAAGGAATCATGGGTTTAGGAATACAATACAGTACTTATATTATATTATATTATATTATATTATATTATATTATATTATATTATATTATATTATATTATATTATATGTCTCTTCTCCCCTGCCCGTATCTTCTCCACAAAGCGATCATACCTGCTATCTGTGCCCAGTTCTGTTGCAAATTGCGGCTGCCTTTGGGACGTGCAAAATACATCCACAGTGCTCTCCCAATTTCTGGTGACAAGAAGTAGCAAATACAAAATGCTCATTTAAATAGGGCCGTCCACAACATTTTGCACCTGTTATCAGTTGTGCAAACTTAGTAGATCACCTACAACATGCCCAGTAACTGCACATGCAACATTTTAATTAGGCAAGCAATTTAGCGCTCCTGAATCCTAAATGAGATCTTAGTGGATCACAGCCTGGTGTGTAATATCTTTTAAAGAAAAATTACACAAAGACTAATTTTTAAGCCTTTTTTTGTTACATAAATATGACATATTTTCATCAACAGCTGATGAAAACAGATAAAAATGAAAATGAAAGTTTTGTTATACCTGCGTAATGGTTGATATTGTCAACAATTTGTCTCAGCAATTGCAGGAGTATTATTATTTTGCTAGGTGACAAAAGATGGAACACTGGTCCTAAACATGTCAGGATACAAAGACCATCTTTTTGGGTGATAGCACTATGTGACTATTTGAGTGATGTTACTACTGCGACCTTAAAGAGGGACTAGAAGGTAACACTCTACCTGCAGACATTTGGAAAGGACAAAACAATTAGTCGCTCCTTGCACTAAAAATTGCACCTATATCATACACAGAGGAAACAGTCAAACATGGCTTTTGTCAAGTTGCAGACCGATAAAACAGGACTGATTTCAATCTAGATCGGACCTGCACTCTGCTGATCCTCTGCCCACTACTTATTTTAAGTATAATTACAGCTTTCAGAGTAGCGTGGCTGTGCATAAGGTCTTAAGTCACTTATTGTGGGCCACTTATGGAGAAAATGGACCCTAAAACACCACCAAACCGTTGGTTCAAATATGTGGAGTCTGATTTGCAAGTCAAAAAGAGTTGATCATTGGACAACAATATTATGATCAGTAGAGGGGATGTGATGTAAATGGCAATAAACTGTTTTTTTCTGGACAGTCTAATGCACATGTAAAGAGATGGAAGCCTCATCTTTGAGGTTTTTAAGAAACCAACATGACAGATCAACTTCTGTTTCCACTTGTTACCCACTCAAATACTTGTTTTCTGTTGACAAAACTCTACACCATAGAACCAAACATGTTCTTACCAGACAGGAGGGAAGAAAAAGAAACAGAAGTGGTTGAATACAGATCCCCGAAAATGTGAATATCCTAAACAGGCTTTTGTCAAGGTATGGAAGGGATTCAGAAAACACAACAGTAAACAGAAGAAAATCAAAATCCCAGTGAATTTAAGACCTAACTGACTCTGAGACAGAGGTTGCTTCTTCCAAAAACACAAGCTTATCATCATAGTGTTTGCAGTTCAGTGCAGAAAGGACTGTCCAGATCTCGGTATCAGAGAACTTCCCCACAGACGCACAGCTTAACACTGAAGAACAAACTCCCCAAGTCAAGACACAGCTCTACAGCTACAACACAAAGATAGGGGGCACTTCTTTAAAGACCAAATGTTCATGTTTTGAGAATTTAATACAGATCAGAGATTTTAAAAGAAAGCCATCTAAATAAGACGAAAAAAAACTCTTAACAGAGAAAGACCACCTCAGATTTCAGCATTAAGTTTGATGCAATCAGCAGTCAGAAGTCAAGTTTAAACCAATTCACACCTTCCTGCATGTGATGACATATTTTAATAAGAGGGGGTGACAATGGCACAGATTTTGTTAGGTGAATCCAATCTAAACTATAGAATGGAGTTTTTAGATCGGCAGGATAGATTTTTTGGGGGTTAATCTTTTCTGAAGTTTTAATGTTCAGAATGACTGAAAATCTTGTTTTCAAAAGGTACTTACGTGTGGATGTTATGTTATTTTTACTTTTTCTTTATCTCATTGTGTCACTATGTGTAAAGCTGCTGCTACACTGC
>JAUZNJ010037516.1:0-11427 GCA_034780135.1 Jordanella pulchra | reverse complement strand
CTTGATCTCCATTTGTCCTTGTCACTCTTTGACACTTTGTCAATACTTCTTTCCAATTCTCATTCTGACACCTATTTCAGTTATTTTGCTCGGCTGAGTTTTTGCCTAATCCCCCTTCAACCAGCCCATAGAGCCGTCTGTAAGGTCTCTGCGCGACTCCCCACACCTGCCTCTATGAGCCATCAGTCCCCTCTGACAGCTGCCACTGTCCTGACCTTGGGCCGTGTGGGCTACATTGGTTTTGAAGTGATTGACGAATTGTATCCTTTCATTCATTATTGAAGGCAGAGATCAAAACCACTGCGCTTGGGTATCACTGTGACAGGCAGGCAGACCAGACAGAGGTAAGGAGGAGAGGAGGTGGGTGGAAGAGACGGGAGGGAGGTCATCAGAGCAAAGACGTGGAGGTGAGAGGTACTAAAGGAGTTGGGTTGGGTTAACGTTAAGCATGCTAAGCAGTAACACTGTCTGAACAGTCTCTTTTTAATGCATCCGTTTATAAGCCTTTCACTTTAAAGGAGTAATTAATGATTAATAGCACTAATTACTGTTGATAATAGAAAATAACTCTCAGAGGCACATGGTGTGACAAAAGCATCTCCCTCCTTACAGATTTTTTTCACACTTAAATCTTTCAGATCTTAAAACATAATATCATTATCTGCCAAAAAAACTTGGTTAATTTTGATTCAGTTTACTCAATTCATGTATGTATGGATACCTGAATCAGCTAAATTCAGACATACATGTTCTATGACTTATTTTCTTTCTAGCAACGGATTCATGATCCATTTCAAAGGGTTTTGCAGCCACCAGTTGTAGTAGGTTTGAATTGAATTTTAACTCCCAGGGGAAACAGTGAGAGGAAGTCAACAGTAGAAAACAATTGCATCAAGCTAAAATGTAGAGACTTCTGATTTTTTATGATGGGGTCTTGCTCTCAAGCAGCGTCAATCACATGACCAGAAAAGCAGCAACTCTAAGGATCTGACAAGCCTTTGAAATCTAATAACAAAAGTGTTTACTAAACTACTGGTTAGCAATATTTTGCAGATAACAAAAAGCCTCTATGAAAACCTTTTTTTTAGGAAATTTATTGGCTTCTGCCCAGTGGGACAAAAAAAAACTTTTTAATGGCACAACATTTTGCTGTGCCTCAATGTTTTCACAATGATTTACCTTTCCACCTTTCCCAGCTTTGATTGCTTTCCTACTTCAACTTATAAGTTTTCTCCTGCAAGATTTCTAAAACTTTCTGAAGGGTTTTATCAAGCCACACATAAGAAATTATCTTGCTTCGGGTGAAGTCTATTTAATAATCTGTTCAGAAAATGAAGCAAAGATTTAAAGATGTTAAATAAAAAATGTCCCTTAAAATTAAAATTAAATAAGGATTGAACTCAATGAGAGTGACAATATATAATATTTAAACCCCTGCAAGCCATTCAAGTCCTTTTCACGTCTCTATGAATACATACGACTTGTTAAGGTGAGGAAACACATTTTGTAATTATCTCTTACTTGTGGAATCCTGAACAGAGAGCCTAAATAATTAAGGATACTTGCAATGTCATCCACATCTTCTGAATTTAATTTGTGCGACTCTAATGACTGCCACATCAATGCTTTACAATATCTATGAGTCATACTTTATCTCAACAACACTGAGGTAATATTATGCTATAAATGAGGTCCAATCATTTAAAAGTATAATCAATTCTGTAGTAAGTAAGATGTATAAATGCCCGTGTAGAGTTAAAATGTTTAAAGCTGGAGCTTTCTAACACACTATTGATTTGAAGTATCCAATATTTTCGTCAAACTTGACAAGCTCAAAATTAAAGACTCTGAAAAGAAATACATATTATATCTGAGGAAGGTAGATTAAACTCAACAGAGAAACGCTGACGTCTGTACTTGTGATGACTAATCTGTTCTGTTGTTTTATTTGCTTTAGTGCAGCACACAAAAAATAAAAATAAAAAATGTCTCCAGATTACACACTAACCACTCACTCACACACTGAACCTTTCCCATCATTCATTGCCATTTTATTTACTTTTCAGACTTTTATTAAATATTCCTTCATCATCCCCACCAATATTACCTTATGTTCACTTCTATCATCCTTTCATCTTTGCCCTGTAGCATTGATTTGGAGCTGGTCTGAAGCAAAGTCTGGCTAAAAACAGATTGTATGTGATGTCCTCTGGTAGAGTCAACTGTGTGGGCATGAAGAACTCCAGAATAGTCACTCCATTTATCTCAACTGCTATATTCTGGGTCTGTCAATTTCTTTAAGGCTGATGCATGAAGGTTTTATAAGTATCATGTTTATAAGCAACGTTTAAGAGATTTCTTTTTATAAACAAGTATTATTACCTTAGAGAACTTGAACTTAAGGCAAGGCAAAGAGGCAGCATGAAACAAGTCTTCTATTCATGAAAGCACTACTGGTCAATTACAAAAATAAAGTAATATTTGCTTTTGAAGTGAAGTTTGAAAGCTTTTTATTTGAAAAGTGTGGCATAAATATAAATTCAACCCACTCATTCAGCATCTTGTGGAATTAGAACCTGCTGATATTCAAGCTGTAAGCATATGTTTCCTACAAATCTCATTGCATTAAAAGTTCACTTTTTATTCTTTAAAATAGTTCAAGCAGTTGGAGAGCAGTTATGAACATCAATTCTCAAGATCTGGCAGAAAAATCATCAGTGATTATCAGGTCCAGGTCATACCCACACAAAAACATGCTAAAGCACCCAGCTGTAATCACAAGTCTCTGTCCCAGCCAGTAGTCTCTGGTTAAGATTGCCCCATATTTAGCTCCATTGATATTCCCATCAGCTCTGACTAGCCAACCTCATTCAAGGAAACTTTTCCCTCAGCATGATGCTGCCGTGACTAAGTTTCTCACTCTGGTTGCTTTAGAGTCTTTATTGTTGTATCTCACATAGATTTTTGAATGTTGGTGAAAGATTTCTGCTTTGATGAAACTCGACCAGTTGATTCTAAACATTTAGCTGTGTTATTATGAGGCAAAATTTCAACGGAGATTAATTTTTGGTTTTCTCCCAATGATCAAACAACCTTGACACTCTTTGGAAGAGGTCAGTCTGTGGAGGGCAGCTCTGATCATCCTGACCTATGACTGATGCTCTCTTTGCTCAACCAACCAGGGTCACCTGGACTAGACTTCCTCAATGCCAATCCCTAAGGTTCAGTGTCCCGTTTGTGCAAAAGTTAAAAGACTTTTCATGGGAAATAGTTGCTAGCAATTTTCTGTAGAAAGTAAAGAGCAAAAGGGCCTGAATTATGCTATTGTCATTGTTGTCTGATATTCATTTGTTGTTTCTGATTTTAAAAAAATGCAGGTTACTTCAACTTAACAGTTATAGGACTCTGTGTTGATCCATCATTTAAAATGAAAATAAAATCCAATATATTTTGTTGCAATAAGACAACACATAAAAAGGTTCAAGGTATGTTTTTACAAGATATTGTAAAAAAAAAAAAGAAAAGAAGGAAGAAAACAACAACAAACTGAATTCTGATGGATTCCTGACTGATTCCATATTCAGCAATTCTAGATGTTTACCGTCTCACTAAGCGGTGAAAACATCTGCCACCGATCTTAAAACACAATGCGTTTTTCCCGTCTGGATCGTTTTCTCGGCTTTCCTCCATTCCTTTTTAAGACAAGGGCAGCTCAGTGACACATCATTTGAAGGACAGGCTCCGTCTAGGTACACACACTTCTTCCAGTCTCAAATTAATTCAATATCTCTGACATATGTCCTTGTTGGGAAACAAGCTGATTTTTTTTCTGTCTGTTTACTTGCCTCTAAATTTAGAGGCACATGCACAGCTTTATGTGAATGTACAGTACACACAAGGGAAGATATACCTTTCCCAGTTAAGAGATTTCTTGTCATGCGCAGACTAAAGACCATTTAAAACATGGTTGACATAGTTTTTTACAGAATAGCATGTCGATAAAGAATCAAAACATTCAAAAACATTTTACTAAGCGATATATAACTGAATAAACAATGCCTCTTATGAATAATTGAGGTAGAAAAAGAAAACCATACTGGTATTTATCACTGGAGCTCCTGCTTTGGTCAGATTTTATTGAAAAAGCCCAGAAACCGACCTATAGAGTCAACGATGCAATGTATGAGGTGAAAAGTCTGAGCTTTTAGCAAAGCAGGAAACAAAAAATGTATTCGATGTGGAACAAAAAAAATGTTTTTCAGGAATTCAGTGATATTTTTTTCATATACTGTAATGGGTGCTCTAATATCACCCGTTGTATGTATATAAAAAAAACATTTAAAACATAAGACAATATGGAAAACTACAATGCACAACACACTCAAATACAAATAAAAGTTTGTGTCGTATGATAAATGGCCAGGAGATATGTTATAGTGGCTGAGAAAAAAGAGCTTATGAAGAAGATATTTTTCCTTTAAGTCCAATTACATCCATTTTTTTGGCAGACAAACAGGGACCACAGCAGCTCTCTCTGGCATGGATCAAGAGGAGATGGTAAAAAAACTTCAAAGCAAGTCAGGATTTTAAAGTTCAGAGTTTCATCTCGGCTAGTCTTCCCCCAATTTGTAAGTCAATGTGGTGTGAGTGTGTTGATGTGTGAGGTTATTCACATACGTATGTGTGTGGAAGCACTGAACCAGCACTGTCAATGGTGCAGGTATCCCTTAGTTTACACTGATGTTTTCATATATCTATTTCTCTTTCTGACAATGACCTGATTGTTTGACATGATGAGTCCTGAAAGTACAGAACAATTAAGCAAGAAATATACCTTTGATACAAATAAACCAAACTTCTACAACTTAGGCAAAAATTAGTGTACCTTTGACTACGAGCTGTAAACCTTCAGTGATGTTAATCTAAAAGCTTCCTAGAGGTGCTGATCTGTCCTGAACAGTTTGGAAGTTGGGGGTGATTGCAGAGTAGATTTCTCCACATGCGCTTCTGTTTCAAGCCTTAGTTCCACATTTCTGCTGAATTGGGGTCAGATCTTTGAGCTTGGTAATTCCAAAACATTAACTCTGTTCTTTTCTAATCATTCTCAGGTTGAATGGCTTCTGACCTTTAAGTCACCACCAAGCTGCGTGACCTACTCCCTTTTGATACGCTGTTCACAGACTCACTGCCATGAATCAGAATGAAAAATGACATCAACGATGACAAGGTTTCCTACCCCAGTTACAGAAAATCAGTTGTTAACCAAGATTCTAATGATTTCATTCCTAATAGATGGATTGAATGTGTTCTATAAAAAGCATGCATTTGAATTGGTCCTAAAAAGCTTTTGTCTTTTAACATAATAGTTGTTTTTGTGAGCATGCTCACTGTAATTTACATCGCTTTACCTTTTATGTATTTTTTATTTTTGAAATAAAGGCTCTTTAACCATAATTTAAACAGATGTTTTTAGTCAATTTAAGACGTGAGGAAGGAGGGAAGATATTTAGGAGAATAGATAAGTAACAGACAGACAAATAGAAAGAAAATCATTTTTGGAGGTCGTGTGTTTTCTGGTCCCCGTCACATAGCCATGCCTTTAGCACTTACACAGACAGAGTGATTGTGACATTCCTACTGTGTATAGCACCGTCTGCTGAAAAGATCCCCGGAGACAAGTTGGTTTCGCTAAAAGTTGGAACAATGCACCGGTGCTTTGACTCCCCATCAGGTCGCCTTTTAGTCAAAGGAGATACAACTGCAGTGACTTTCCCCTGTATGTGTTTTTTCACTTTTCCTTTCATGTCGCTAACAGGGTATTTCATGTATAAACTGTTTTCTGAGGTCATGCATGACCTCTGCGGAGAGGAAAAAAAGAACTCGCCTGCAACACATGAAATCTTCTATCCAATTGAGGTTCATTCCAAGGTTAGGCAGGGATATATTGCTTTCTGTTTTCACCGAAAATCTCAACGTTTGTGTGATGCCTGCTCCTTTGGGTTTACAAATTACAGCTTACACACATCAAGTATATCCAAGCCTGCCTTACCTGTCCATCAAATGCATTTAAACAACTAAACCTCATGAGATTAATTAAGCAGACTGAAAATTCTGCCTTTTGTTGTATTCAGGATCAAACAACCTCTGTGTATAAAAAAGACTTTATTCTTAATGTATGGTTTAAAGAATTGCAGTTTTATTTTGTTTTTCTTTTAATCGCTCAGTTTTACATACTGTTTTTCTGAAATTCTATCTTAAATTCATCCATTAATCATTTGTAGTTGTGGTGAAGGGGTTAAGCACATGACCCATGCTTAGAGGCTTAGAGGCTTGCAGGTTGGAGCCCTGGCCTGTTGACCTTTGTCACTTTTCTTCCCCCTCTCTCTCATACCATTTCCTGTCTGCCTACTTTCAAAACTTCAACTTGTTGAAAACCACATTGAGATATCTTGAACAAACCTAGACAAAAAGACGAAGAGAGAAGGAGTGAATGAATGCCAGGTGCAGGTGGTAATTACCGGATGCAGCTGGTTAAAAAGTAGGGATCTGGGAAAAAAAGAGGATATTTACAAAAAAAAAGATAAATGATGGTGGCTTAATGATGGAGCGCCTGCTCTATTCATCTCAGTTATTGTGACTTTTGGAAAGACACTCCACTTTCCTTACCTGCTGTTTATGGTCGAAGGGCCTGATGTCACCAATCGTATGGCAACCTTTGCTATTTCCCCAGAGCTATTAACATCAGTAGTCTGTAGACTTGATAAAGCATTATACAAGTACAGGCCACTTTCCATTTATCTACAGTTACTAAACAAAGTATTTCCAAACACAAGGCTGGTCAGAAATATAGGAGAGTGGTACCCTCCCTTAGGGTGAAGTTTTAAATGCAAAAGAAAATTTTTGTTGGAATGTACTCTTACAATCACAAAATAGATATTTCATTATTAGAAATATAAGACTAAAACTGATATTTGGGAAAAGTTGTAGCAAAAAGGGAAGAAATTCAAACATACAAAATGGACAACCGATACAGAATAAAACTCACTGCAGTCAAAGAACAGAAGCTAAGAGAAAATATTAAACCAAAGTACCAAAACAGCCTTCTTCAGACTCTCTCCAACCAGATATCCTGACTGATTTACTAAATGCTAACTTGCAGTTTTACTCAATAAAAAGCAGAACCTCAAAGAAACTAGTCTGCATAAAACTCTACCAAAAAAAAAAAAACCCTACAAAGTGTCGCTGGGTTGTTTTTCATTTCCACAGAAGTCTATGTATCAAAAGATGAAGAACAAATGTGACAGATTACATTAAAAATATGCTAAACATTTTATATTTCATCATCTACAGCTTTTTATATTACATTGGACTGATGTATGCTTATTAAAAGCTACACTAATGATATGGTGTAAATAGGATGTACACAGGGAACCCAGTGGAGTTTGAAATCAACAGGTGCAGGTCATCTGCCCTCTTCTTTCTATCTCTTGTAATCAGATGATTACTGGAGATAATGGATAATTATTTGGGTTTCTCTTATATGCCTTCTCTAAAGATTTTTGCACAGTTATCTGGGGAGTTAGAAGCACGGATGTTTGGAAACCCCTGCAGTTTTAGACAACTTTTAGAACTAATGATGTGTGGGAAATGACATATTTATCACAGATCCAGTTGCATAAAAGTGAGATAAACATGACAGGAAACCCATTGTCCTACTTCATTCGCGTCCAGCTTACATTTAAAAAAAAGGGTAAGCAGCCCAGTTGCATCAATTTTCAGTTTGTTAAATACACCTCTTGTTTGTGGGTTTATTGCTCTTTACTCAACATAAAATACCCAGACATATGTATTGTTTTGTCAGCATCTTGTCAGAGTTGCTTAAAAACTGTTATTTTTGACTGTTAAGAAACCAGAGCCGAGCATAAATACAAAAAAACAAGCTAATACCAAATGGTTGAAAACCCTTTTGTGAAAATACAGCAGTTAAAAAATAATCATTAAGATATTTAAATGACAAATGTGACTTAAGTTACCATGGTAGCAGCTAAAGCTGTTTAGCATTCAGGTCAGGCCTGGCCATGTATTAATTTTTATTTATTTCACTTGCTCAGAGTGCTATTTTAGAAATCCAGGTAGGATGTTTTCATCATGTCTGTTTGTGGAAGAAGGTAAAGACAGAAAACGAACATGGTCAAAAGTTTCTTAGTAAGGGCGTGCAGGTGGCGCAGTGGTTAGTGCGCACGACCCATGTACGGAGGCCTTAGTCCTCGACGCGGGCGACCCAGGTTCGAATCCGGCTTGTAGTCCTTTCCCGCATGTCTCTCTCCCTCTCTCATAACCCTTTTCCTGTCAGCCTACTTTCAGAAAAACGAGCCACTAGTGCCATAAAAAGCTCAAAAAAAAAAAAAAAGTTTCTTAGTAATGCTCCAGAGGTGAAAGTCTCTCAGGATGCCCTGTACATCCCTGAAAAGCAAAAATGAGGTGTTTTCGTTGTAGTCTTCTATGATAATAGTCTGAAACCTAATAGGTTTCATGAGCAGAAGGGATGTAGCTGTAAAATATTTGAGAGGAAACTTTAGACCCTGGCTTTTTACTATTACCTGAAGGGTTTTCTGTATTTTAAACTAAACTGAAAATTGTGCCGGTTTGTGGTGTTGTATTATGACTTGTCACCCTAAAAAATAAGCATATGCACTACAGCTAAGTATAGCTCTTCTGGTTTCATTGTGCACTTAGCCCTAGGTTCTTTCTTTACTTTAGTGTTAGGACAGCTGCTAGGTTCTGCTTTTGCCTCTTTCTGTTGATTTAGTATTTTGGAAAGGTTGTCTGTGCAACATTTGTTGCTTGACCAAACCTGTAAAGAGCTGAATAGATTATTTTCATCTTTGGAAGTGGTTGTGGCACATAGAAATCTCAGTTACATAATTCAGTTACTGGATCACTGTCGGGTATAAGGTTGTTCAATAAAATGACTCCCTAATAGTAAACGGAAAAACACACCAGCTTTCTTAATTAGAAATCTCCAAAGCGGCGGACAATGTACAACAAGGTTTGTCTACTGATAACATCCCTTTTAAAAAGAAAAACAAAGATCAGATAGTACTTTATACACTTCAACTTAAACAAACAGTGGGAGTAGGAATCACTATGTTTGTTTCAATTAATATGGCCTTAGTTTATTGCAAAAGAAAACAAACAAAAAAACTTGGAAAAGCAAGTGGCAAAATTAATTTAATTTAATCGGGGCTGCATGGTGGAGCAATTTGTAGCATTGTTGCTTTGCAGTAAGAAGGTTCTGGGTTCAATTCTTGGTTCAGGGTTTTTCTACATGAAGTTTGCATGTTCTCTCTGTGCACGTGTGTTTTTTCTCGGGGTACTCCAGCTTCCTTCTACAGTCCAAAAACAAGCCTGTTAGTTTAATTGGTGCCTCTAAATCACCTTAGGTGTGGGTGTGCTTGGTTGTGTGTCTATGTGTTGCTCTGAAATTGTCTGTTGAGCTGTCCAGCCCTGCCTTTTACCCAGAGACTGCTGGAGAAAGGCACCAGCCCCACCATGACTGACAGATAAGCAGGAAAAGATGGATGGATGGAAACGCCTCTCAGCTCTAATGACCAGATATTACTTGTAAAACACAAGTTGACGTTTAAATCGGGATACATTCAAAGAGCCCATTGTTTTACTGTTCCTTTTATAGGTAGTTTGCAAAGTCGATGATACTAACTAATCATTTTTTCTGTATGTCCACTAATGCGTATGCTCCTCACTACTGTTGCATATCACAAAACGAACCATTTGAGTATGAAAGCTTTTATTTTGATCTCCATTTACTTGCTGTCTGCTACTCTATTCTGCAATATGTATATGACTGTGTGCTTGTGTAATAACGGCTCAAGATGAGTATGCATGTCTCATGGTATACAGAGGTGAAAAGGCTTTAAGTAAGTTTATTGCTAATAATGCTTTGAACATTAACTATACTTGTCTCATTTTTAAAGGTGGGAAAAAGGTTTCTGAATTGCAGATGCTTTGGTATCAGTCTGATATGAAGCCGTGTTCTTTTCCTGACCTCGTCTCCATTTCTCAAATGAATGTTTGCTAACATTCTTGCTGTGTTTCTAAGAAAAGCCTTGAAAGGTCTGTGATGTCTAAAAGCTGCTACCAATTGTTTTTTGCTCCCTGGTTAGGTCATTAAAACCCTTGTTTATTCATTGTTTTAAATGAAGAGGAAAGATGTTTTTCATACATGTAGTGCCTATGCTTCTTTTCTCGTAAAGCAAATATCTAGTAAATACTCTGGAGCTCTAGTATCTTCACGCTAAGTAGATTGCTGCAGAGCTCTTGTGACTGAGAGAAGCTGCAGAGCAGGAAGGACTTGCTGCCAGGCACCCTGCTGATTAGCTTGATTAATTAGTCTCAGACTTTATCAAAGTGGTATTTGGCATTTGTATTCAAAGAGGCCCTCAGTAATAGTAGCAGTGTTTTTACATTATATCTGAGTGTTTGCATCTTTATCTCTCATGAATAAACATGCTGTGTTTATTTATCTCTCACATTCCCTTTATTATATATATCATTATCCAAGCCTTTTTTTTAACAATGAAAAAATATTGTTTAATACACTATTTGACACTTGCACTGCTTAACATGTGTTTATAGATGTGTTTCCATCACAAATGATCACAAAGTTAATTTCAAAAGTGTAAAGTTTCCCAATAGTTGTATTTCCATTTAATAACAAATAGTTAAAATAGCATATTAATGTTTGTTCACATGATAACCCTGAAAACAACATGGCAAACACAGAAGATATATCCATATTTCAGCCACGACTCAATTGCAGTTTTTGCATTTAGTAGATTTTGGGTAATGGAAATACAGCTACTGTGAGTTGTACTGATAATAGTATATAAGTGTTGCTCTGTACATGTATATATAACAGAAAGCTGAGTTTAAAGTAAACTGTAAAAAAAAATCATTATGAGGATTGTCTACAACATTTTGGTTGTTTTGATTTTTCAGCCTTAAGTTGAAGGTTTTCTTTTAAGTTTGTAGGTCTAGTTAACCAAGATGTTTTTAATGCTTTTTTGATGCTTTTTATCTGCTTTTTTTAAACTATTACGACTACGGATTCAAGATTTGTTTGAAACCTCCCCAAACTGATGGGGTTAGTTGCTGCAGACCAGGGGTTCCTAAACATCCTAACCCCTCAAAAACAGTAAAAAAAAAGACTGGTTACCCATAAAAACAAAAAACATTCACTCTACATTTATTCATGAACATACAGATAAGTATTAATTTTATCTTTTATTTCATTTTAACAACATTCAAGTATTCAATTATCTTTGGTCATTACAGCGTATTTATACCTTTTTATACATACATACACACACACACACACACACACACACACACACACACACACACACA
>JAUZNJ010037514.1:0-11429 GCA_034780135.1 Jordanella pulchra | reverse complement strand
CACTGTCCACATGTTCTCAATGGGGTTTAAGTCAGGACTTTGGGAAGGCCATTCTAAAACCTTAATTCTAGTGTGGTAACCCCTCTATTGAAAACACACAGAGCAAAACTGTAAATATAAGATATAATTAGATTTTTTTTTTTCTTGAAGCAAGTAACTGTTGCCTTGATTTAAGGAAGTAAGACAATTTGCAGATTGATGAAGATGATTTATGCTTAATATATGAAAAAAAAACGAGCCACTAGTGCCATAAAAACTCAAAAAAAAAAAAAAAAGAAATTCCTATTCTTACAACAGCTCAACCTATTTAACCGACTCGAAGTTAGGGCGGATACACTAATCTTAAGAACATTTTTCTAACGTTTTTGCTGTGTAATGCTAAATGAATTTCATATGAAATACAATGACAGAAAATACTGTAACTGATTTGTCCCTTGGACCAATTTAATGACATACTACTATGAAGACAAAGAAGTCAAGGCACCTGGCGTCGCCCAGTACCACGGAGGCCAGGCCTATAATCGGGGTTCATTAACGGGCAAGTCATGGATTGTCCATAATGAATATTTCAAATATAAAGAAGTCCATTGGTGCACTTGGCACCAGGACACCCTAGGCTGGAGGTCAATAATCAACTTTCTAGTAGTGTCTTTTGACCTTTTGCCACATGTCTTGGACACTCTGGGGAAGAGAGAGGCGGAGCTGTCCACCGACCGCCACCTGGTGGTGAGCTGGATATGGTGACATGCGTGACAGTGCTTGGGAGTTTTCCCAACTGGTCCCCATATGTTCTGTGGACCTGGGGAAGGGATTTGACCATGTCCCTCGTGGTGACATTCAGGGGGTGATTCGGGAGAATGGAACTGGGGACCCTTTACTAGGGGGTATCTACTCTCTGTACAAGAAAAGCAGGAGTTTTGTCTGCATCACCGGCATAATCATAATCTATGAGATGACGCAGTGATATCTTTTGTGCCACGTACCACACACCAGGGCAAGGCTTCCTTAGGAGGCTTTCACCTCCAGTCCAGATCTGTAAGGTCAGAATTCAAAGAGAAATGTTGCAAATTGTTTTTTTTTTGCAGCAAGTTTGTTCTGAAGTGTCAACCATTACAACTTATCGTTGGACCTATGGAGATTGGGATCTCAAGCCTGGCTTTCCATGCTGGTGCATATTCTACTGTGAGTCCCAGGGGAGGGTCACGGAAAAGAGAAAGCAGACTGTGTGCTGTGTTGCTTTTTACTCTCAAACACAGTGGAGTTGGAGGTGTCTTGTAGAATTAGCTGGGTTTTTGACATGCAAAGCAAACTTCCATAGAAGCACTGTGAGGGAAGCTGCACCCTGCGCCCCAGTGAAGATGCTTAAGATAAAGATATGCATTGGTCTTTATTTTCCAAAAATATTATCATGGTTTCTATGCAAAAATAAGTTAAAGATCGGTAATAGTGACTGTATTTTGCTTTTTTGTTCATTTTAGTCAGTTGTTGTTAGCCCACAAAATACATTTTAAAATCATTTTAAAAGCTGCACATCTGTCAGCATGGAGCACAAAATGTTTTTGTGTTAGTATTTGAACAAATTTAAAAGTCTTACAAATACTGCTTTAAGGGGGTCTAAATTAATATTAATAAATCTGTAACTGACACAAAAACACACATTGAAACTAACTTTAGAGTCTCATTTGCAAGTGTGAACTGGGCAAGAGAAGAGGCTAATAAAATGTGACACAGCTCTGAAACAAATACAGGAAATAATAAACTTATAGCAGCATTAAAGTAATAAATATTAACTAAAAAACTCAGAAAACAGTGAAGGAACAGGGAACAATATCGAGTTTCCTACCAGCAATCCAGTGGGTACCACTGTAGTGTATCAAAGATTGTTAGGGACGCCTTATGTTGCTTCCAATTGGTTTATATAGCATGGTGATTTCTGCGGTGTGTTAGATTTAGACAAACTACTGATGGATTAGTCTGGGGTTGGTTATATTTTCAATCAATCAGTTAGACTACTTGAACAAGCCCTACGTGTATTGGATGAGTATTGAATAGGGAAATATGAGTAAGAAATGAACATGTGTGAAAAAATTGGTCAAACTGCATGACAGTCACACTCTGTATATGAAGCTTGGCATCCCTCGATCCTGTTGTAATTGACTGGTGTATAATTAGACAATGCAGCAATACTTTGCTGCCTCAAAAGTTTTCATGAGCCGTTATACACAAGATATCTGTTGAAACAAACAAATTTGATGGGCTTATGATCTGTTGTTTATTATATAAGCAAGAGCCAACATCATTGGCAGAAGCTAATGTGAAATCCAACTTAAAACATCAGCCATTGTAAAACATAATTTTAATGTAGCAGGGAAATGTTTTTACCCTGATGCTAACTGTAAATCATTAGAAACTAGAGCTCTTTGTAGCATAGCTCTCCATCTGAGTTAGCATTTCCTTGCAGCAGCTACACAAACACTGGCTTCTTCAGCCCACTCTCCCCTCTCCCTACATTGGGTCCTACCTATCTGTATGACCTCTTGAGATTTCTTGTTGGGCTCCGGTTAAAACTGAAAATATTTGATGTTATTCATTGTTGATTTGGTTAAACTAAAATTCACAACACATTACTTGAAATCACTATATGGACAGTTCAATAAGACCAATAAGTCTGTTAGAAGGGTGAACAGTTTTCCATCAAAGGAAAACCAGCTGATTGCAACAAGTGATTGAGGGCTACGGCAGAACAGAGCTTACAAACAAGTGACTGAAGAGATTGCCATTGCGCACGAATGTAACTGTGGAAAGTACAGTATAGAGGGTTGAAATGAGACTGTAGTGAACAACAGATGACAGCAACATGCGGAAAAATGCTGTCAATCTCCAGCTTTTCTTCTTATTCAGTATTTGAATTAGCAACATTTATATCACACAGATCACATAGATATACACCAAAACAATTTTCTGGAGACATACCTTGGTTACTTCTCAAAGGCTCCTTTAGAGAGCTTCAACTCCTACTCAGCTCCAGTCATCCCAATAGCACCTCTCCTGCGCCTGGCCCTAGCTCCACATGCACTGTTGCTTCTTTGCTCCCTTCCTTGCTCTCTCCCTCTACTGTTCCTCATCTAATGATCCCTGTGCCACAGTCAAAACTCGGACTGTGTAAATGGAGAATATATATGCTTTCAACCAATGCAATCTCCCGGATTAAACTAAGAAACTATAATTACTTAGTCTGTTTATATCACTATGCTAAGCAATCAATGCCATATGTCAACACAGGATCCAAAGTACAGTGTGAAGATACAGAAGATCCTTCCTGCCTACAGCTATCAACTTCTAGAACAACTGGTTAAGAGAAAACAAAAAATGAGTTACTACAACATTTAATGCCCATTTGGGATAAATAAAGTAATATTGAATTGAATTGAATAAGAATGTGTGGGACTATGCATTTGAACAAAGCCATCTGAGTCTGAAATAATAGTAAGCTATTACCTCCATGAATTTTGAAATTATCTACTATAACGATCTTCTTATTATTTAACACTTAATCAGATGGAAAGTCTGAAAACCGATCTAAACGTTTAGAGTCAGGAACTGGTGAAAAATACAAAGTTACTAAAAGTAGAAGTGGTTTGGTTGCTTTAGCTTTTGAATGGATTGAAAGGATTAAATGTAAAAAGGAATTGTTATTAACTGGCTTTGGACTTATCAATATGTCAGTCATGAATCGTGGTCATCTTTTTTGCAAGCAAACCTTAGAATATACAATAAAAGAAAAGTGTAACATATAAAGGTGTTTGGGTCAAATGTCAATAACAGGTGTACAAAAAAAACACTGATCTTCACCTTGATGTTGTGATTGACTCCGAAACTTTAACCAAATCCTGATGTTATGATATTTCTATGTTTTATTACATATACAGAGTGTACATTGACAAGCATACTTTGTTAAGGAAAAAAAAAGTTTTTATTTAGAATAAACTTAAAATGCAGCACTTGCCTTAAGGAAATCAGCAGTACAGCAGCAATATTCTGGCTAGAAGTTTAACATTTTCAGGCATAAATGCTTACATCCCCTGAGGACGAAAAGCGTTCTTAATTACTGATGTGCAATTCAGGACAGCGACCAGTAAGATTACAGCTCCCAGAGGAGCCACATTCAAAGTCCAGCTGGTGCAGAAAAGGCAGACAGAGTGAGGGATAGAAAACTGAAGAAGAGGCAGAAAGGGAACATTTCAACTAGAAACTCCCATGAGCATTTGTACGTTAATACTAGTTAATTCATTTTCTTTCCACAAGGTTAATTATTCACCAGGACTATTACTATTACTGAGTGCAAGAGACAGTTTCAGTTACATTTTGACAAAGCTCTTGTTATGTCTTTGCAAAGCATGAACTAGTATAGAGTAATGCTAGTGAGTTTGTTTTTTGTTGATTTGAATCATAAACCTAAATTTGATAAAGGTAAAAAATAAACAAACAATGAATGAGGGTTCGTGGTTGTGTCCATTCTTTGTAAAGTTAAAAGTAAAGAATGTTTATTGTTGGAGTGAAAATCAATTGTGACATAACAAAAGAGTTAATGGGACTACTCGTGTAGTATAGAGGGTCTTATTAGATTAGCCTATTACGACCACCTCCCGATCAGGGATAGTATGGTTGGATAAAAATCAAACATGTCTGATATCATCTGGCCCTGTTGAGGTGACCGTGAGAATATGCTGCTGCAGAAGCAGAGTTACAAGTCGATTTATCTAAACCTTACGTATTGCACATTTGCAAGCAAGGGAATTCTTCTTCTTCTTCTTATTCAGTCAGATCGCATCAGAGCATTGAGTTGTACATTGTAAGAACATAAATCATCAGCTGAGAACTTTTAAACCTTGCTGTTTTGTCATACAGTACAATTTAAAACATTGTAAAGTGTTTGCCTGCCTTTAAAAGAAGAGCAGATCTGAGGTTTCTCAAAACCCCAGTCCCAGAAATGTCAGTGGTTTGTTCAAGTATGATTTTATACATCTCTAACACCTTCCATTAGATGGCTAATTAAAGAGATATTTATTACAGTTGAAGATGAACTTCTATTATTAACAATAACCTTTCCTTGTAAAACAGACAATGGAATAGCAGATATATTAGTTTAAATGGTCAGAAGTATTATGCATTTCAGAAGTCTGTAACTCTTTTAAATGGCAACTTTTTGTAACATAAGACATGAAGGTCAGAATAATCACTTCAAAACTTTCTCTACATTATTGTAACATGTATTAATTGCTATTCAGCTAAAGAAGAAACCAATCTGCTAAAAAGATAGTAAAAAAAAATGATAAAATTTTCAAAACTGCCTGAGTCTTAAAATTACATTTTCTTGAACCGTCTTTTGAATCAATTTCAGCATTCACTTTCATTAATTATATCAGTCTATCCGTAAAGTTCAGAACAGGAGGATTTCTCCTGTCCACAGCCTTCCTCAGGTCACCCGACAGATTTTCTGTCATGTTTAATTCTGGACTTTATTAAGTTACAACAGTGATTTTCCTCTCAGGAAGTTTTTCAGTCTTAAACAGGGTCAATGCTTAAATTCTTTATAATGCTAAAAGACTGCACCTGTCAGATGCTTACTGATTAGACCCCTTGGAAAGTAGTCTGCTTACATCAGTAAAGGAGAATGCCATTCTTTACCTATTGTGTTTAGCAGACATGGCCTTTTTGATAAAGAAAATGATAAAGAAAGGTTGTGACATATCAGTTTTTGCATGTATCCATTCTGTATACAGATTAAAACTAGTACCACCAAGGTTTCATTTTTACCCCCTGTGCCTTTTCACATTTATGCAACTCTCCTATATGTAATCAAATGTTTGTCAAATTTCATGACTTTTCCTAAAATTGAGAATTTTCTTATTTTATCAATTTTAGGATGTCTGTGACACAAAATAAAAACACTGTGATCATTTATAGCTATAATCACATTTTTATCCCGCTAAAAACAATGTAAAATGGTGAGAACTGATGCAGCATCACAGCACTAGCGTTGCGAGACAACTAAGTTGTAGCCCAAGAAAATGAAACTAGAGATCGATTGTCTCTTGTTTCACGGTCTATTTTGTGCTGTTTGTTTGCTTGTTTGAAATAGAGTATGCATACAAACTGCATACTACAATGAATAGAAGGATAGCTTCCACTATAAGGCATCTTAAAATGAAGTGTAGAAAAAGGCTTTTTCTAATTAAATGCATTTTCCTGTGAACAAAATCTTATTTTCCACTAAAGTTACAGTTTGAATGGAAGTTCTTGCAAGGAAATGTTTATTTACAGGTTTTATTGGGTGAGAAAAATTTTTTTTAGTAGTAAGTATCATACCGCCATGACATTTTTCATATTTCCCACCCCCTAGGAGCAACCCCAGGGTTGTGCACACCACATTTTGGTAATCCCTGCTCCAGAACCTAACTGGGGGAGTTGGAAGGACAGCTGAGAATAGAAGAGTGCCAGGCTGGAGGTAGGACAATGAAGAAAGAGTCTTTCTAAGTCTAAATTAAAAAGGCTTTTTTTTAAGCCGCTCACAACCCTCTTAAGAGCATTCCCTTATATTATACTTTGTCAACATTACTGTATGGATGCTTGTAAAGCATTCATACACTTGAGATCCTCTTCTTTTTCTGGGTGCCTACACATTTTGGACCTTAACTACTCCTGCATACTTTGTTATATTTCAGCCATTCAATTTTTAAAATATTCTGCTCACGCAGGACATGATGGCTATATCTTTTGGTATTTCTACCCCTACTTGACCCTTTAACTCCTTCCACATACTTTCAGCTAGAAACACCATTCAACGTTTCTGCAACCTTCTGCTATTGCTGTTAAACTCAGCATTTTTGCTATTTTTTACAGTTTAGTTTCAGTGAAGCTTCAAAGTTTTGAGATTAAAAGACCCTCTGTGGAATTTCCTAAGACCTATCTTGGAAAAACCCTGACAAATTCTAACCTGCTCGGAGTCATTCAACCCACCACAACATGAGAGGAACCGCAGACTGTTGCATGCAGAGTGGAAGATTCCTCCTAGCTTTTTTGTTAGATCCTTCAATAAACCTTTAAATCATCTGTTGTCTCCTGTGGTGTTCTGCATTTGGGCTAAGACTAAAAAAAACATTATGACAGTTTGTTCAGGACAACATCCTCTATTTAGTAAACCACAGATTTAGGGGAGACAGTGAGGTGGTGCTGCTGTAGGCCTTATTTACAAACTCTTAGGGGCCTTAAGATCCTAATAACAGATATTTTTCAATCACCATCTCTCCTACACCGTTTGATGTACAGATATGAGATTTTACACAGATCACTAGTGCTCATATTGAAGGATTTCTTTAATGTTATTCATGGTTTGGCTGTATGTTCATGGACATCAAACCAGCCATGCTGCACTTTCACTTCCTTAATGTGGCTGTTCTTTGCAGCTTATCCTTCCCTGTGCTGCAGTTGAGTGTTGACATGATTTGTGGGATTTGACCTCTATGTTTTTTGTGAGTCAATCATATCAATCGTTAAAGGTCATTCAGAAACCTAAAATACATTGTTCTATACTAAATGAACAATATTTGAAATCCTGTTTTTGATTTTCAAACCCTTCATTTATTGTATTTAAAGGTTATTAAATACCTTTTTTCTCCATTTTATTGCATTTTGATTATGTTTCAACAGTTCTTAATCTGTGTGTCTAAGTTGCTGGCTGCTTTCATTCGACTCTCTTTTATGGTCAGTACCTGCTATTTCAGGAAAGCAATTCCATATTGTTTCTGTACCAATTTATAACATTTTAGCAAGTGTTTTCCTGTTCAAGTGACTTCTTTTCCAGCTTACAGCTAAACAGTAATTCTTTAAAAGTGTTTTTTCATATTCTACATAAATAAAAAAATGAATGCTGTCAAGCTAAGTGTGTTTTAAATTCAGCTATTTTTTTTTCCTTTAAGACAGGTACTTAACAGTTTGCTATTCTGCTAATTTGTCATAATTCAGCCATGTTGCAGCTCTATTTTTCTGGAAAACAGTTAGGCTTTTCTTTTTTTTGCTCATTCCTTTCAATTTCATTAAGTTTGTGTTTCTGACTTCAGCTCAGTGTGTGCAGAATTATTTGGAAAATAAGTATTTTAGACTCATAATCCTTTTCATATATGTTATCCTACTCCAAGCTGTATAAGCTTGCAAGTCAACTACCTATGAAGTAAATCTGTAGATGTGCATCTCTGTGATGAGAAGGATTACAGAGATGCAGAGATTTGACAGACTCTGAATATCTTACTCTGAAAAGTCAAAAATTGTGAGATGTCATGCAGAGGGATGAAGCAGTCATAAAGATGTGATCAATGAACTGTTTACATGGCAAATAGTCAACAGGTCTCAAGAAGGGTTTTGGAAAGAAAATGGCACAAAATAACTGCCCATGAAGAACAAATCAAGCTGAAGCTGCCAAGTTGCCATTTGCCACCAGTTTTGCCATATTTCGGAGCTGCAACATTACTGTAGGATCAAAAACCACAAGGTATATGATACTCAGTGGCATGGCCAAGGTAAGGAAGGCTGGAAAACAACCACTTTTGAACGAGAATAGAATAAAATGTCAGGACTGGACCAAGAAATTTCTTAAGACTTTCTAAGGTTTTATGGACGGATGAAATGAGATTGACCCTTGATGGTCCAGATGGATCCCAGGCTGGATCAGCAAAGGGCAGAGAGCTCCACTCTGACACTAGTAAGGTAGAGGCAGAGTACTGGTATGGGCTGGTATCATCAAAGATGAACTTCTAGGACTTTTTCAGGTTGAGAGTGAAATTTAACTCCCAGACCTACTGCCAGTTTCTGGAAGACACCTTCTTCAAGTAGTGGTTCAGGAAGAAGTCGGTATAGTTCCAGAAAAACATGATTTTCATGCAGGACAATGATCCATCACATGGATCCAAATACTCCACAGTGTGGTCGGAAGTAAAAGTCTAAAAGAGGAACCCCATAGAGAACCTGTGGTCCCTTGTAAAATGTGAGATCGACAAGGAGGGAAGAAAGTCCACTTATCTGAAGAGTCTGGGAGGCTGTGGTGCCTGTCATTGCCAGAAGGTTTGCTGTTTCTCCCAGCACAATCTCAAGAGCATGGAGGAGATTCCAGGAGACAGGCAGTTACTCCAAGAGAGCTGGACAGGGCTGTAGAAGGTCTACAACCCATCAGCAGGACCGGTATCTGCTCCTTTGTGCAAGGAGGGGGTGGGGGAGCACTGCCAGAGCCCCACGGAATGACCTCCAGCAGGCCACTGGTGTGAATGTTTGTGACTAAACAATCAGAAACAGACTTCACGAGGGTGGCCTGATGGACCAACGTTCTCTAGTGGGCCCTGTGCTCACTGCCCAGCACTGTTGAGCTCGATTGGCATTTGCCACAGAACACTGGAATTGGCAACTCCGCCACTGGTGCCCTGTGCTTTTCACAGATGAGAGCAGGTTCATCCTAGCACATGTGACAGACGTGAAGGGTCTGGAGAAGCCGTGGAGAACGTTATGCTGCCTGTAACATCGTTCATCATGACCGGTTTGGTGGTGGGTCAGTGATGGTCTGGGATGGCATATCCATGGAGGGACACACAGACCTACGCAGGCTAGACAATGGCACCCTGCCTGCCATTAGGTATCAGGATGAACTCCTTGCACCCATTGTCAGTCCCTATGCTAGTGCAGTGGGCCGTGAGTTCCTCTTGGTGCACGACAATGCCCGCCCTCATGTGGCGAGAGTATGTAGGCAGTTTCTGAAGGATGAAGGAATTTATACCATTGATTGGCCGCCTGACCTAAATCCAGTAGAACACCTCTGGGGCAATATGTTTCGATCCATACGACTGCTCCATGTTGAACCTAAGACTGTCCAGGAGCTCAGTGATGCCCTGGTCCAGATCTGAGAGAAGATACCCCAGGACGCCATCCGTTGTCTCATTAGGAGTATGCCCCGACGTTGTCAGGCAGGCTTACAAGCACGAGGGGATCGTTCCTTCCAGGCTGTCGCACCGAGGCTCTGGAACGATCTCCCCTTGTCTATACGTTTGTTGGACTCCATTGATGTTTTTAAGAGAAATCTGAAAACCCACCTGTTTCTCCAAGCGTTTTAACTTCAGTAGCGGATAGGCTGTTTTATGTCCCCCATGTTGATTTTTATTTAAACTTTCTTATTGCTTGTGTTGTTTTTTAGCTTATTTTATATTTACTGTATTTTATTTTCTTGTATTTCAATTATTTCCTCTGTACAGCACCCTGTGACGCCCCTTGTCTGTGAAAGGCGCTATAGAAATAAACTTTACTTACTTACGTTGGGCCATACAAACTACTGAATACCATTTTAAGTGACTGCAATGGAATTTCAGCAAAGTGGACTAGCCTGCCGCATCAATGTTTCACTGTAATTTTTAGGGTGTGTTTGAAGTCAGCCCTCTGTAGGTTGATAGTTTTCATTTCCATAAAATGATGTAGCATCCTTTTGTTCCTAACACATCACCCAGTCCATATCAGTATAAATAAACGGCCTGATTTTTTTCCCCAATTGAGATCTGATGTGTTTTCAAGGTGTTCCTTTAATTTTTTTGAGCAGTGTATTTGGTTTTTATTAAGTTACCTAATAATTCTGCACTGTAATAGTTCCATGCACAAATAGAGGTTTTCCTGAGATAGCCACATCTTAAAAAAAAAAACACTCCAACTTAAAAACTAATATTAAGCTGTGGTATTTTAGTCAGGCTGTACGGTGGAGTGGTTAGCGTTGTTGTCTTGCAGCAAGAAGGTTCTGGGTTCGATCCCGGCCTGGGGTCTTTCTGCATGGAGTTTTCATGTTCTCCCTGTGCATGTGTCGATTCTCTCTGGGTACTCCAGCTTCCTCCCACAGTCCAAAAACATGACTGCTAGGTTAATGGGCATCTCTCAATTAGTCCCTAGGTGTGAGTGTGTGTGTGCATGGTTGTACCTCTTTGTGTGTCTTATGTGTTGCCCTGCGACAGACTGGTGTCCTGTCCTGGGTGTTCCCCACCTTATGCCTATAGTCTGCCAGAGATAGGCACCGGCCCAACCACGACCCTGATGGATGGTGTTTTAGTCTTTTGGGTTGACTCAGAACATAGTTGTTATTCAATAATAAAAAGAATCCTATCAAATAAATATTGTCTAATAATTCTGAACCCAGTGTATTTCTGTAATATGTTTCTGTCCATATAACATTTTAATCAAGGTTCTTCAGTAGTGTGTTTTGGTTATCTTCCATTTTCAAGACCAGTAGTGTTAAGGTCACTTCAGCTTATTAAATGGTATCACTTTCTATTGCTCTCTCTCTCTCTCTCTCTCTCTCTCTCTCTCTCTCTCTCTCTCTCTCTCTCTCTCTCTCTCTCTCTATCTCTCTC
>JAUZNJ010037513.1:0-11429 GCA_034780135.1 Jordanella pulchra | reverse complement strand
ATCCATCCATCCATCCATCCATCCATCCATCCATCCATCCATCAATCATCCATCCATCCATCCATCCATCCATCCATACATCCATCCATCCATCCATCCATTTGTAATCATCAGTTCAATAGTTTCTCTCTTTGTCCTGCAGGTGGAGCTGAAGAGCGGCGCCACATATGACGCTAAGATCAAGGATATTGATGAGAAAGCAGACATTGCTCTAATCAAGATCGACGTACCGGTGAGTAAAACCTAATAAAATCATTGGTTCCTTTCTTCCTGGTATCTTCTATCTTCATGTTTATAATCTCATATTTATTTTCAACCATTTGTTTTATTATTTCACTGACCTTGGACTCTGACTCCTGGACTCTTTCACTTCCTCCATGTCTAATGGGCCCCTGATGCCACTGATGGATGGTTTCACAATGAATTAAATACCTCTGCAGCTTTAATGCTGGTCAGTTTGAACAGTTAGACCCAGATGGGATCTAGAGATGTGTCTTAAACTTACACTGATTTCCTTCATTTCTTCCTGAGCTTAGACCTGCTCTTGGTGTCCAACAGGGTTTGGATCCCAAACTAGAAGCTCTTTAGTTCCTCCGGCCTGAACATGGTTCATATGAGCCCCAAACAGACATGCTGACTTAACCGTCCTGCTTCAGCACAGCCAAACCCTGCAGAGGTCCCTCTTGGTCACACTGTGTTTTCTAAAAGTATTTCCTAATTTGACTCTCACTATTTTCATCTTTTCACATGAAGAGGTCCATCCGGTGTTTCTCTGCTCTTGTTTTCTAACGTTCTATGTTTCCCTTCTTCTCACTCTGCTTTTATTTTATGAAACAATGTGATTCATTCGGGTATTTATTTGCGGTTTTCATAAAGATTTCCTGAGACGAAAGTCTGTTTTCAATTTGAACTTGGTGGGATTTTTCAGGCGATGCGCCTCAGGAAAAACTTCATGACTCACCAAAGTGTCTAGAGGCAGAGCAGGGAGCCCTGGGTTAGTAGATTCAATCTGCTTTTGCTTTTTAAAGTACATTTTTTTGGTCCAAACTCATCTGTAACACTTTTCAAGCAGCATTTATGGAGTAATTAGCTGAACATAGATTCTTTGGTTCCTTTCTGTCCGTCAGTTTATTCTCAGAGCTCCGGTTTATCGCTCAGACATCATAGAGATGTCTTATTTCCTTATATGCTGAGTTTCATATTAGCTGTTGGATTCAGTCTATACAGTTTACTCTGTTTTTTTTTCATTTCCATCCCTTCAGAGGAGCAAAACAGGCAGTAAATGAAAGGAAATGAAGTCCAGCTGGGCTTATGAAAACAGAGAGAGGCGATTATGCAACTTTGAGCTGCTGTTTTTTTCAGAATAAATCAAACTTCAGGACTATTTGAAGCATGAAAACAGCTGAATTGTGAGTCTGTAGAAGGAAAGTCAGAGAAACCTAAAGAAAATAAGACATTTACAGATTAGACCAAACAGAGGATTTAAGGAAGGATGGAAATGCAACACAGCAACAATTTCCCAATTTTATTTTTAACCCACAGTTTATTTTAGTGCAGGCCATTGGAGTTTAAGTCTGCATTGATGATTTATTCTTTCCAGTGGAGACCCTCAGCTTATCCTGCAGACCTTTAGTTCCCCACCATTCAATCTGTTTGCCTTCAACCACCGTCTGCAGCTTTCTAAGGGTTAATGTGACACCAGGAATTTCACGGTTTAATTTCTTTAATAAAATGAAGCTTCAAATAAAATAAAGTTTCTTCAGTTTTTTTTTTTATAAATATCCTGGTTTCTCAGGAAGAATAAAAAGGTTTCAGATTATAATCCACTGACTCAGAATCCTGTAACTCACATAAAAACTGACTGATTCTGGATTTTAAAACATGCCAACAATTGAATTATTTTTAGCGGGAATCCAGATGAAACTGTTTTGGTTTGGTGAAACAAGGTTTTCTTTTCCTGTATCTGTGTTTCTTTCTTCTCTTCCATCTCTACCTTTTATGTCCCCCAGGGCTGTGTACCTGGATTACTGTCATTTACTCCTATTTGACTCCATTTCATACAGCTGACAGCAGGATTTCTTTAAATTTAAAATGTTCAAAGACTACGGCTGCTACTTAAAAAACAAAAGAAAAAAACATTAGTTTAGCCTAACAATGCCTTGGTTTGACTCTATTTTAAATTAAAAAAACTAAATGCAATAGTAAGGTTGCAATGCCTGAACATGTAGCAGGAGCCTAATGGAAGCAAAGACCTGATGGTTTCAGATGTTAAATCAAATGAATGTGTCAACAGGCTCCTGCAGAACTTCACACAAGAACTTATAGCCTGAAGGTCTGAGGAAAACTTTGTAAAATACACTTTTATTCCTTTGTTTGGTGCTTCTTCAGCCTTACGATTTTACAGTCTTTGTCTCGTCTATAAAGGATGTTTGAACGTTTCAGAGGTTGAGGTTCACGTTGCTGCAGTTTTTGCACATTTTTAACTTTTGGTTTTAACAATATACCTTTAGGCTGTGATCACAGGAAGAGTTTGGCGTTTTGCTGTAAGGTGATATTAGTCGCAGGGCTCCCTTTAATCCCTAAGAAATGGCCTCTGGGAGGTGAGAACGCCCTGCAGCCCAGTGTCACACAGGTTCCTGTGTGATTGCAGCTGTGCAGAGCTAAAAGCAGGTGAGGCCGGCAGGCGTGTCGCTGCAGGCTCAGGTGCACAGAGACGCTTTCAGAGGTTGATCATCTGCCCTTCATGCCCAACATATGATTCATTTTGTCTTTTCTTTTGTTGCTCTGAGAATTATGTGTGACTTCATCATTTGAAGGTGTTTGACCAGAAGTGAAGAATAGAGAAGAGCACAGTCCAGATGTTTCATAATAGTTCATAACTGAACTTACTGCAAAGCTCCACTTGCAATGATGTGTTTTGGTTGCAGACAAAGTGTCTGACATACAGCTTTGTATTTAGAAACATGAAAGGAGGTTTAGCTCAGACAGAAATGAGAAGAACTTTATGCTTGAACTGGAACAATGTTGGTTTGAGTCTCCAGCTTTGCTTGTTGTTTCTGCAGTGGCTTTCCCCTGATGCATGTGCAGACATGAGCTGCTTTTTAATCTCGATCCATTCAGAGACGCCTGGTGGCGATATCCCACCTTGATCCAGTCGCCATCATGTTCTGTGGAAACTTCCCTCAGCTGATCAGATTGGCTCCAACAGGCCTGGATGTCTGAACTTTGACCTGCAAAGAAACGTATTTCCCTTCAGAAGCGCAGCCGGGCAGTCAGCTCCTCACATAGCGGACAAACTCAGCAACGTTTCAGAGAAAGAAAGATTTTCTGTTCAATCTAGAAGGAATAGGAGCTATGAAGTGTGAGGACCACCGCAGGGTTCTTAGGCGGAGACAAGAGCAGGAACGATTACCCAGAAACGCAAGGATGATGAAACCTACGGCTGAACGGTTATTGTGATTATTTTTCATTTCGATTGCGATTATATTTCAATGTTTATTTGCACTAACTGTGGATGTTTCATGATGAGAGTCCTTTGTTGCAGGACTTTACTTTAAGCTTTGTGTAGTAAGAGGTGTTTACTTCTATCTGCATGGATCTGTTAGCAGATCAAACTCTCTCTATCTTTGGAGACAAACCCACTTTAAGCAGTTTACCGTTTCTCTGTGGTTTAAACCCGACAGCTGCAGGAAACACACTGATCCTGTAAAACATGTGCAGTGAACTCCGTGTGTTGGAAATGACTTTGCACTTCATGGTTTACAAACTGGGATAAATGGTTTAAAACCAGTCTAACCAGCAGAGAGGCCAGCTGCTCTGATCTTCCCACATCACCAGTAACAGATTCAGCCTCGGCACGGCCTCTGCTTTATAAGCACATCTCAGAACCAGGAGCTGCTGTCAGTGAACAATGGGCTGGTTCTGACTGGACCGGTTCTGTTCTAAAGCAGAACCTCTTCAGCTTCCAAAAGATGGTTTATCTTTACCTTTGAAACAAGGATGGGAGGAGAGCATCAGAAGGTGTGAGCTGTTAGATCAGTGTGGATCAGGAAAGGAGCAGCTGTGTTCAGATAATGAAGCTGGGTCGCCCTGGCTGGACCAAATGAACCGTCCCGAAGAAGAACTGAACCCGTTTGAGGTGGGCTTAGGATGCATGATTCCAACATGTGCAGATGGCAGCAGCGTGGAGACGCCTGCTGAGCTTTGAGTCCAGTCGGATCCATTTCACCCTCAGTTAAAGGTCTGTTCATGAGTCTCGGTTTAACTCTGCAGACTCAGCTCCATGTCTCTGTGAGGATGAGTGAAAGATGGACACCAGTGGTTGAAAATCCTCCATTAAGCACACGAGTTCATTAGCATCAGAAGAAGAGAAGCTTTTAAACTCCTGCCTTCCTCAACGTCACTTGTTCACTAAGTGATGTCAGCTTATGTTGCATCTTAATATTGAAATATTTCTCTTTTTTTTCATATATCTGGAAATAAAAAGAGATTTAACATCAGGGTTTAACAATCGATGAAGTTTTCCTGCAGTGATTCAGTGCAAACATGGAAATGAGTTCCTGCTCTGTGATATTTTGATTCTCATCATCTCCTTAATATTAAAGCATGATAAAAAGAATGAGTTTTTTAATTTATAGACGGTGCTTTTTAAAAACGACTTGGTTGAAATGTTGCTGTGAAATATTCCAACCCAGCAGCTGAAATCAACCATCCTTGGTTTCTCCTGGACTGTCTGCTGTCCAACAGAAGCCATGAGACGGCAGCAGATCATCCTTCAGGGTTTCAGGACATGAGCTCTAAACTCCTCCTCGGTCTGTTATCGGTGCTTCCCTCCTGGTTTAGCGTCACTCCGAGGCCGTGCAGGCGCTCAGGATGCATGCTGATGCCAGCAGCAGCATGTTTCTCTTATTATTCATCACAGGAATGGTGACTAATAAAAATGCTTTTAGAAACCAGGACAATTATAAAGTTATGTAGAATGCAATGTTTTTTTTTCTATATGTCTGAAAAACATCCTGACCAGCAACAGTCCTGAAAACTTAAAACCTTTTCCAGGAAATAAAATCAAACCCAATTTTTTTCACCATTTTTCTGGTCTAGAAAACTGCAGCTGCAATAAAAACCTTTTCTCAGCTTCAGGCTCCACATTTTAATTGGTTTTATCACAAGTCGTAACTCATTCAGACCGCAGGCCTTACAAACACACACACCTTCTGCCTGTCAGTGTTTCAGCCTCTCTGGGAACTTCTTCTTCATCGCCACCCAGAACCCCTGAGTCTGAAAACATGTTTGCATGTCCGACCAGTGAGCATCTGTTTCTCTCCTTCCTGTCCGCTCGGCCGTAGCTGCTCCTCACTGACTCCTTCTGCAGCCATGTTGTCACCGTTTCTATTGTTTACCAGGACTGAGGCTAAAACTAGACTGACTTTTATGAAATGAGACAGGAGAGCAGGAACACCTCTAGATGCCCTCATCCTCACCTCATCCTTGCTTATTAAACACAAGAAAGTAGGTCAGAGTCTGTTGAGTAACCAGCCTGAAGGGCTGTTATTTAACAGAGGAAATGGGCGGCAAACGAGTGAGCAGCAGCCAAGCTGAACGCACGCACATGGAGACAAACAGACGGTTGTTATGCTTGGGAGACAGAGCCGATGCAAACTTCTTCATCACAGATGTTTCTGTCTTAGATTTTCTGCTTCTCATCACATCTGGACCCAAAATAGGTCAGTAGGACGGTGGAGGAGTGAGAAAGGCGTGGCCGACGTCCAGAGCCTGCAGCCAGGGCGAAGCTGAAGCTTCTCTAGGTGTCAGATGGACAGAGACACAGGAAATGATGCAGTGATGCAGAGGAGTGAGACAAATCTATCACCATGGAAGCTGCTTTTGATAGTTTGAGCCCAGCTGGAAACTAAAAGGATGATTCTAGATATATAAAGCTGATAGTACATCGCTGACATAACTGTAATCATAGGAATAATATGTGCAGCCTGACACTAACAAACAACCAAGTTATTCTTGGTCCTATAATGATGTTTAAAACGATGATGTTTAGCTGCTGGAAAAACCTCGTAAATAAATATAAGATTAAAGTAAAAAGTGATGATTTCCCCTGGAGAGAAGCCTTGTTCTGCAGGACAGCGACAGCCAGGATTCCTGGTGACACGACTACGGTCCTGCTGAACATGAAGACCCGTCGGAACCCGATCAGGACTTCTGGGCGGTTCTCCGTAATGGGCTTTAAGGTTCCTCTGAGGGAGATGAATGCTGATGTTATGGAGGAAGGCAGAACTGCAGCCACCAAACATCTGAAGGATAACCAGGATCTCCTGCTGCACCTCAGCTTGACCTCCCATTAAAGCAGCTGGTCCCAGTTCCCAGAAAGCCTCTCCCTGATGCTGTAATGGCACAGCAGAGCACAGCAGCAAAGCTCCACCATCTTGGCGAGAAAACAGCTGATGAAGTACGAAGACGGAGTGACGGCAGCCTGGTTCCCCAAACATTGACTGGATGAGAAGAATCCCTCAAGTTTCTGAGCTTTTGGATATTTCCCCGTCCCTCCCTGAAGGAGCTGCAGAACCAGTGGATTCTTTGTGCTCCTCAGGTTTCTGTGAGCGAATCCAACCTTAACAGCTCCTCTGGGGTTTATTTTCAGATGCTACAGGAAATAAGAAACCACCTCAGACTTCTACTTCTAGGGATAACTCTCCAGCTTCTCCATCTAACCTTAACTGGAAACGGGCTGGACGAGCGGTCAGGGAGGAGGACCCCTCCCTGATGACGAAGGTCTTTACTTCTTCCCAAAACCATGACGCCAGCCTCTCAACAGTCTGATCTTTGCTCTTTGTGCTTTTAAATGTCTGTTTTCAGAGATCCTTTAACAGCCCACAGCTGATTACTAAAGCCTTCACTCATGTGAGGTCCGTTAGAGTTCACTGATGGAGGACGGTGTCCTCTATAAAACCTGCAGTTTGTCTGTCAGGTCGGCGGTAAGCCAGGGTCGCTGGTTCCACAGCAGGTCACTCATGAGCTCAGCGTCTGAGTTCAGAGGGAGGATCCTCCACAGAGAGGCGTGGCCATAGGATCAGCTGACTCAGCTCTTTCATACAATCCTGTATCTGTTTCCTACATGGCAGAAAAAAAACTGTGAGCAGTGACCACCAGGGGGAGCCATTCCTTCAATGTGCTAATCAGAGGGTCCAACAGTAGCAGTAGAACCACATAAAGCTGGTTTGATGAAGACATGACTAGATAAACTGGTAAATCTAACTGTCTGCAGGTTTCTGGACCCTCATGACCTGCAGGTCTCAGTTAGCTGATGATCCTACATTCCTGACCAAGATCAAGATGAATGATTGCTGCAAAAGGCACAGAAGTACTTAGACAATGTATTAATATAACGCTTTTTAAGCTTGAAATGCTCTTTGAACGCCTACCAAGCAAATAAGAAAACAAGCGGTTTGCCAGAGTTCAGGGCAGCCGGTCCTCTTTCTCTGTGTGACTCGTTCTTGGCTCTGTCTGGTTTCTCCTCCTCGTTGTCCGTCTCGTGTGCTGCTGCAGACCAAGCTGCCCGTGCTGCTCCTGGGCCGCTCTGCAGACCTGCGTCCTGGAGAGTTTGTCGTGGCCATCGGCAGCCCGTTCTCGCTGCAGAACACCGTCACCACCGGGATCGTCAGCACCACCCAGAGAGGAGGGAAGGAGCTGGGCCTCCGCAATTCAGACATGGATTACATTCAGACAGACGCCATCATTAATGTGAGTGATGGTACTGAGGATGAGGTTAAGAAAATCCCTGCTGACTTTACATCTTTAATCTGTTGGGAAGCAGGAATTCAGAAAACTCTGACTGAATGTAAACCTGGATAAAAAGACTAAGCAGCATTTCTTCCTTTTCTTACAGTATGGAAACTCAGGAGGGCCACTGGTCAATCTGGTAAGTTGATGATTTATCCTTTATCTCTATTTATTCTACCTCTGCGATGCTGCCATGATTCCAGACATGAAGCTGAAGATGTGAACCGTGGCTCCATGTAAAATCCCTCCTAGCTGTGGCCAAACTTTGCACGTTTTATCAGGCCACCGTCCTGAACGCAGGGGTGTTGATTTGTTTCTAACAGCTTCACACATCTAGAGACCAGCCAAGCTCAGGCTGGACTTTGACTAGGCCATCGAAGTATTCCATTGTAGCTCTGGTTGTTAGCTGATGATTGCCATCTAACTAGAAGGTAAAACTTTTAACAATCAGCAGGTTTTCTTCAAGGATTCTCCTGCGTCCGTCTGCCCTTTAGCTCGCACCATCTACTCTGTCTGTAAGCACGGCGACGTGTTTTGGATGTTGGTGTGCTGCATGATGTCCACCGTGTCTCCACTGAACGCAGCTCCTTCCTCAAGGCTTTCTTCTTCCAGCGAAGGCCACGTCCTCCCTGAGCTGCCGTTCTCTGTTGCTCCTTCAGAGCGAGCAGAGACTTGTTGGCTGATTCTCTGATATTTACTGCTATCTGAGTAGAAACAGGCTGCTACAGTTTCCCTTTACTTGGTGTTGATGCTCTGCTTGGTGGATCTCATATAAAGTAACGAGCGGCTATGATCAGCTGAGCTCTGCACACATTCAGGATGTTCAGACACTGGACTCTGACTCATGTATGAAACATTTGATTTTGATGTTTTTATTTAACTGCTTTTAGCCCTTTAGCAGCACAGAGTCGCTTCCTTTAATGAAGGTGGATCTGGCAACATTAAACCTAGAAGAATTAACAGGACTTATAACCTCATGCAGATATTACCGAACAGATGTTACACAAACGTCCAGCTCCCCCCAAGTCCCCGTCAGGATCATGAAACACTTGGCAGCCAATCAGCTGCAGGCACAGCTGCTGAACGGTGTTTGTTTCCCCTGCAGGATGGGGAGGTTATTGGCATCAACACTCTGAAGGTCACGGCAGGAATCTCCTTCGCCATCCCATCAGACAAGATCCAGCAGTTCCTGGCAGAGTCCCACGACCGGCAGGCTAAAGGTTTGTTACACACTGCTGACAGCAGACAGACCCCAGAAGGTTAAAAGGCAGCTGGTTCTAATCAGAGAGACCAGGACTGATGGGATGTCCGCCATCGGTCCAGATCATTTACACTCAAACGTTTTCATCCAAACTAGTCATGTTTTTCACATTAGTCCTTTTTACTGATTTGTTTTTATGATCCACTGAAGCTTTGCTGGTTTAAGCAAAGTTTGCAGGATGCTGCTGATTTTCCTTTGAACAGCTAATGCTAATGCTAATGCTAATGCTACTGTGTTTGTGTCCCTCAGGGAAAACCTTCCCAAAGAAGAAATACATCGGCGTCAGGATGATGAGCCTTACTCCGTCGTAAGTTTCTGAACCCGACCGACTGGATCTGAACTGGGTCAGAACCAGAGAGACAGGAACCCAGACTGGGAGGCAGAGTAACAGCAGGTCCAAACCAGAGAAACAACCTCAGTTTGTTCACTAAACTGGAAGATATTTCAGTGTAGAATAAGCTAAATGCAACAGAGCACACTTTATTAAACATACAGTGGATAAAATAACCCAGTGACGATCCACGCATGTGAAGCAGAGGGTGCTTTGAAGTCAGGTCGATACGTAATAAATGAGAAATAAGGATCCCTGTTTAACAAACCAGGACTGAACTTCTAGCCATGGATTCAGCTTGAACCAGTTAGACTGTGGTTGATTGGTTGATCCCAGCAGGTTCTTTCTCCCATTGAGGTTTCATCAGGTTGTGCGGTTTTCCCCTCCAGGCTGGCGAAGGAGTTGAAGGAGAGGCATTCGGACTTTCCAGACGTCACTTCAGGAGCGTACGTCATCGAGGTCATCAGCAGGACTCCAGCTGAGTCGTGAGTCTTTTTATGGAGCTTCAGTCACTACCAGGGTTATAAAAGGCTGCTTGCTGTTTGCAGCGTTTTCTAAACCAGACTACAGGAACAGGAAACAGGACAAGACGCTCCTAATCAACCCCCCCACTCAGAGGTGTTTGAGCCCTTGGTGGCCCCGTCCAATGAGTTATTACATTTTCTACAATCACAGAGATGTTGGACCTTCTCCTGAAATCCAATCTGTCTGAAAGCAGCATGAAGGTGTAACAGCAGAACTGAAGTTGATTTGGATCCAGTCTTTGTTCAATTCTTCAGTGTTCCTGTTTCTGTGCGTCCAATAGAAGAGTCGCTTCACCCTGATTGGCTTTGCTTCGAACCAATCAGGGGGATGCAGAGAAGCTCAGCTCTTTCATCTGTCTGTGACAGGGCCGGCCTGAAGGAGAGGGACGTCATCATCAGCATCAACGGAGAGCCCGTCGCCTCGGCGACCGATGTCAGCAACGCCATAAAGCGCGACGACAAACTCCGAACGGTAGTGAGGCGGGGCAACGAGGACGTCATCCTCACCATCGTCCCTGAGGAAATCGACCCTTGAGCTCTCACCTGACGGAGCAGCCAATCAGCATGAGAGCTGAAGGAGTCGACCAATCGTGAGCTGGCTTTCAGAGCTTCTCGACCAATCAGGAAGTCTTGAATTCATCAGGCATCAATCAGTTGGGGGTGCCTGAGTGCCAGGCTGCACCTAGGAACGTCCCCTGCTCCCCCCTCCCCGCCTACTCTGAGGGGCCATTACTCTGTAGACTGAAGCTTCCCTGTCATCATCTTAGCTCTTTCTCTAATCTGCATTTAGCTTCCATCATCACTCATCTATAACCGACTAACATCTTTAACTGAGACGTTACTGCAGGTCACCGTAGTTCACCATGTACAGTATATTCATGTTCATGAGGGAATATTTTCTTAAAGTGTTGTTTTGTCTTTTTGTTTGATGACACTGTTGTCAAAATGGGGAATAAAGTTATTTTTGAGAAAAACATTTGTGACATTCTGATTAGCGTTAGCTCATCGAAAATCAGTAACACATTAAGAACCATGTTTCCCTGGGGAAGAGATTTGATGTGACACAGAGTTCCATAAGTGAATCACTGGCCGTTTCTCAATTCTTAAGAACGCAAGTATGGACTCGTGTTCTCGCCAAGTACGTTCTTCACAAGAACGCCGAAAGTATGGACTCGGGGAGAACGCGAGCACGCGGGACAGATCTATGTCAGTTAGAACAGAAGCTAATTGTGACATCTCCGCATTATAGGCTCGTCTGGAGCTGCATTTAAACTCCTATTTTTAATAGTCTCTAGATAATTATAAATGACTTTCATTTATTTGGGGATTGTGATCAACACAATCAGATAAACACAAATAAAATGGACTTTTGCCAAATAAAACAAAAACAAAACCATCAGAGCCACTGGTACTTCACACAGAGCTGTGCCGAGAGAGGGCTGATACAGACGGGCTAACATTAGCTATGGCTGCTGCAGACGGGCTAACGTTAGCTATGGCTGCAGCAGACGGGCTAACGTTA
>JAUZNJ010037512.1:0-11429 GCA_034780135.1 Jordanella pulchra | reverse complement strand
ATCCATCCATCCATCCATCCATCCATCCATCCATCCATCCATCCATCCATCCATCCATCCATCCATCCATCCATTCGTTGCTTGTCACCAGGGTCAACACTGGTGAACAGTTCAGGGAAATTTAGAAACCTCTCTATAAAAAAAATATTATTTTCTTTTTTAAATCACAGAAACTCTTTCCTTGGCATTTCCTTTACACTAAATAGAAAAAAAAGTTCAATTGTTGTAAACACCTTTGTCCAGAGATTTTTCATAAAGTTCAGATGTATAGATTAATGTTTTTTTATTTTTTGTTGTTGCTGTTTTCCCCTAGCTTCTTGAGTCAGAATAAATATATATTGCAGCCTAACCTCAAACACAACACAGTTTTTCAGGCCTCATTGCAACAGTGTGACCATTGAAAATCCAAAAAGGTTTTATCCTTTATAAAATATTTTCTTCACACAAAATAAATTGAAAGGCAAATTTTTGAAAAATGTTCTACATTGGTTAGTCCTGCGCCAATGATGCACCAGGAATCTCACAAAGATTTTTTATGAGCAATGGAAGTTGTAGGGTGGTGTTTTCTATTATTTTGTTCTATGCTACAACCATCGTCTTTCTTTTGCTGACTAAGCCCACTCCTTGTTTCTATCTTTTCTCAAGTGTTGAAGGCAGCAATGCTGCTTTTTATTGGGTAGAAAAAGAACACTGACCATCGGTCGGTTTGGCTTGACAGACTGGCCGATTAAGAATCCTGTTGACTTCACTTCTGCTTTAAGAGCTGGTCCCCTGTCTGTTGGTGGGGCAGTAGTGTTCAAAAAACATACTCTGAAGGGGTGGGTTATACATTTGCACATCTCTTTCCTTGGGTATAAGTGCAATAAGGAGGTAAATGTGTATAAAACACAGTTTGCTTGGCCTTTACATTCATTAAAAGTCAGTGACAGCCTAATTTTAGTATTACTTCGGCAACTCTCAGCATAACCAGCATTTGTGGGAGGAAGCCAAAGTGTGTCAGTCAAACGGTCAATAAAACATTAGTTGGACAGAGCAGAATGTACTTCTGTAGAGTTAACTTAGGTTTTTTATTCCTTGAAGCAAGGTGTCTGAAACACCACAGTAATAACCCCGTTGTAGAGTCCTCATCGCTGGTCCTTACAGATGTCCTCATCTCTAAAGCTGGCAGCTTACCATATTGTGGACACTACTCTGGGGCCTTTAGAGATAATTGTTTAAAGAAGGATTCATAAAATTAAGATTCCTTCTAAACATCTTCTATATAAGGCATTCATACATTCACATTATTATTTATTTATTTTTACATTTAAGGCTTCTTTAGATGTGTAATACTAACCACTACAAGGGATCCTTCCTGTCAAAAAACAATACTTATCAACAAAACTTAAACGATATGAGTTAAAACAACACTGGAGTTTCCTAACGGGTTATGAAAGTATCTCAGAGTTCAATTAGGTTCCCCAGTTTTCATGCAAGGCATTTAAGTTCATAGATTTTGCATCCTATTTTACTGACCAAGAGATTGAATGTTAAAGTAATTTTAGAACCCTGTTATAACTATAGTAATAATTATATCTAACACTGATTATAAAAAAGATATTTCTAGACTTCTAGAACCATTAAATCTAAACATGCACCTAAATACTTGAAGATATTTGTTTTCGTTTTTCTAAGTCAGTTATACAGACTCGCCTTGATAAAAACTGCACGTTATGCCGCTATGGAAGATGCGTTATGTGCTTGTTTTTCCTCCACCAGCCTTACCTTTGTATGGTTTCTCTGGGACCAGGTGAAGCGGTCCGACGAATCTCTGCTGGAAAGCTGCTCTTACTTCATAACAGCTGTGCTTATCCGCCGCGGTTACATTTACTGCAAAAATCACCAATGCCAAAATCCAGACGGAGTCCAAAGAGTTCACGCGTAGGCATGTTTTCCGGGACATTGCCGCATCTCACACCAGTTATCCTTGCAGATGAGCAGCTGTGGCTTGACTACAAGCTATCTGACAGTTTTGAAAACTGAGTCACGAGCGTAAAAAGTTACAGCTCCTCTTAACACCTGAAAGGTCTTCCCGATGGAGTCTTACATTATTGGTTGGGATGGGAGAAAGCGCCTCAAACACAGGGGAGGCTGGGGTCGGACAGAGGAGTGTCTTCTGAAGCCAGTCTGTCCTGCGTTTGGCACTTTGCAGTCACTGACAGCATGCTGGATATGCCTGTTTCCAAAGCAGCCTACTCCGCGCATTCCCCTCCCTGTTCCGTATATAACAGCTGAACGTCGACACAAAAGTAACGTAACAAGCGTATGTACTTTGCGCTCATGCATAATGAAGATTATATTTACCTTTTAAACAAATAAACTATTAATGTATATAACAGCAAGAAGAAACAGCGTGGTTTTCATGCCAGAAACAGCATAAATTTACATTTTCCTGACATCTTTCATTTGCTTTTTACATTTGTTACAGGAAGCAGGATAAACCTCATGCTAAATAGTTGCAAGACATGATCGCACGGTTAAGCACGGTAGTTATCTGTAGTGATGATGTAGTTTTGCGTTAAACCGTTCTTAAAATGCAGTTAAGCCTACAAAGTTTCTGCAATTGATTAACAGAATTTTAGCTGTCTATGTGAGATACAAGGGCGTCACCTCATGGACAAAATGTTTCATGACTTGGGAATCGTTTTTATATCACTGTGTTTAAATTATGGAGAAATTGATTACGGTTTTCTTTTCGCATTGAAATGTAGTCAATCTTTTTCTCTCCATACAGTGGGGGTCAACCACAACCAGTCGTAATTGTTAGCCTAGAGACTTGACGTGAAAGGAAGGAAGGAAGGAAGGAAGGAAGGAAGGAAGGAAGGAAGGAAGGAAGGAAGGAAGGAAGGAAGGAAGGAAGGAAGGGTGTTCTCTTGGAAACTGATTCCTGTCTTACTTTTAAAGAATTTGTTCAATAAATGTGACTTAGTCTGCCCTGACATATTTCTGTTACATAAAACATTATCTTACCTTTCAGTCTACAAAAGCTTATATAAGAGTGCATGTTTTTTTACTGATATTTTATAATCAACATATATCCATAAATAATTAAGTTTTTAAATGGCTTACACCCTCAACATTAAATGGCATTGTTTAAACAAAAAAATAATAACAAATCCAGAGCACAAACTGAATGAGAATGTTATGAACAGATGACCCACTGTTTCTCATACTGTATTATTCCATAAAAGCAGTTTAACTCAAAACCAACACCAAAATAATTAAAGGCTCACCACAGAGAACTAAAGAATGATAGAGGCACTGGCTTGATCACTATTGTTTACAAACTCCAGTCAGGTATTCACAATAACAGATTGAAGTAGTATGTAGAAGCACATGTTATTTAAGTAGACTGGCAAAAGAGTTTAAGAAATGATAGGGCTTATATTGACCATATTTATTTTATCATAAGTGCTTAATGTCAGTCTACATGAAGGAAAACAAATATTTTGTCTTTTATTACATTTGATATATGTAAGTTATTTAAAGTAAATTTATTAAACCTGTGATTCCATGGACTTAAATATCAAATTAGATTATAATCTCTTAGGGATATATATACATAGGTGTCCCCACATTTATTGACTGGGTGACAGACAGGTTCTTTTTTAGAATAAACATTGGAAATAATTAAAAAATGTCATTTTTTTGCATCTGATAATGTTCAATTAGCTTTTTAAAATTCACAGGTTGTTTGTTTTTCTTGTAGATTATTTTGTTTTTCATTTATATAGCTTTGTGAGTCTTGAAATACATTTTCCACACCAGATGATGCTAAATGCCCTACTTTTCCATCTTATATTGCCCGATAGTGATTTTGCTATTGGAATTATGAGGAAAAAGTACAAAACAAGGTCCGTGAGAGGGGAAATATACCTTTTTACACGCTAAATCAAAATGAGATATACCTGTGTTATCTATTCTTGGAGGTAACATTATTCTAAATTGAGCAAGTTAAAATAAATAACAAATTCGTTTGACAGAGTCGCAAGGGCTGTTTCACAGCAAAAGGAATATATTCTTAGATCCACAGTGCCCCATCTGTTTGAATTTTTGACATACTTTTGAATGTTTGCTAAAATTAGAAACTGAGATGTGTGATGCAAATTCTAATTATTTCTATCACACCAATGGGCCTTTACGGGAAGAAGAGCCTTGTTGGAAGGTTCTGTACTAGTTTTCCTGGGTCATCTACTTTGTATACATTCTGCAGGTGCTTTAGCCCATCCATTCTAGCTCTATAAACTGGAGATTTATAGATTTAGCAGGGGTTAAGCCCATTGGCTGCCTTTTTGGAAGATTACTGACTCATGTCTCTAATTTTTATCTCTCTGTCTTGTTGGAAGCAGCAAAAAGTGTGAAGGGTGGATTCTAAGGACATGCTTCGGCTTAAAATCTCTGGAGAGAGGAAGCCATTTACAAATGAGTGTTTTAAGGCTTGCAGAATTCTAGGGAAATTGTGTGCAAGGCTTTGGAAACTCAGAGTAATAAACAAAAAAGAAAATAGGATGCTATAATTTTTTTTTTCTTTCATGGAAAGAAAAGTGAATAATTGCATTTTAGCTTTAGCTTAGCTTGATCTGGCCTGCATGCTTGATAAATTGGTCAGATTTCTGCAAATAGCCAGACTAGACCAGAAACCTTATGCTCCACTTCTCTCTCCAAGATCTGATGAATGGAAGCAGGCCATAATACATATTTAATTACAGTTTGATATTTTTTCTCACTATGTGTTTGACAATCTCATTATTATTGCCTTATTAATCTTCACATGGAATGGATTTCCTGAGTAAAAAGAATGTGCGCATCCAAAATGCCATTAAGAATCCTTATTCTTTTACAAACGCTGTTAAAATTAAAGAAATTGGTAGACAAATCCCTTGTACTTGCTCGTACCTGATATTCAGGGGCCATCCATATGCTCATATGTTCCTGTATTCATAACAAATTCCTTTTACTCTGTGTCACCGAATTGATAGGTAAAAAGGTTTTATAGACTCTTCATTTGCCTGTTAGAGTACTGGATCAATACAACATTGGATCATGCCTAACTGAATTGAGTGCCATGTGCCATGCTCCAGGGTATATTAGTCTGTGACTGTACACAGCCATGCCATGCTTATGGACTAGCAGTCTAATGTGAGAGTGCAAGTAGCATTTCACTGGTTTAAAATTATTTTAAAATTAGAATTCATTTTATTTCTCTATTAGTTATTGTCATGAGGCGGTTGTTTAGTTGTGTGGTGAGGCAGAGGCAGAACCAGGTTGTGGTGAAAATTAAGAGGTTTAATAAATACAGAGTCCAAGAACAGAGTTACAGGTGATGTCCTCAGAACAGGCAGCACGGCAAACGGGATCCACCTTAAAACCGGTAGCACTGAACTTACGAGAGGCATCCACTAGTTTCCCAGAACGATCAGATACAGATGCAGAACAGACAGAGACGAGCTGAGACAGCTACGACGACAAGGACCCGACAGAGACAAAGAGACACAGAAGGGACTATATGCACAGAGGAGCAATCAGGGGAACAAGACACACCTGGGAGCAACAAGGGGACACAGGGAGCACAGAGAACAGAAACCTCAAAAACACCACAAGGACACACGGATCATGACAAGTTATCAGAAGTTTTTTTTTAATAAACAATGTGCTTATGTGAGGAGATTATGATATCCTATAAAATGACTTAATGTTTTTCTAAAAATTTGATATATGGTGAATTAATTTTAAACAACTTTCAGCGACATAAACAAATAAAAATTGAAGAACATAAATTTAAAATTTTTCTCAAAGATGAGTTTTATTTCCTTATGTTTGGTATCGAATAAATTAGAGTCCACTCACACATATTACCACTCGAATGGCTAAAATAAAACACTGGTAGATAATTAAAAAGTCACTAGCCAGGATTTTGATGGAGGTTTCATCTGTTGGGCATTTATTTGGTGTCCTCCTGACTTTTTAAATGGCTCTCACAGGAAATTGAAATAAGCATTTTTTCCTGATGCAAGGTAAAACCACAGGCAACATGCCCACATCTGGGCATTCATGCAAGTTTATCTTGCATCCTAAACGACACTCTTAAAAACCCTGAAATCTCATCACTCTTGCTACTAAGTACCTCTTTAATTAGAAAGGATTCCACAAACATAGCTTACATCAGTGGAGTGCAAGGGAGAAACATTCCTTCACAGAAACATCTAAATGTTTGGCCAGATAAGTAAACTTTATTGACAACTTCAACATCTCTTTTCTAGGAAACATTTCTTTTCTTCATTCTAGTAGTATAGGCCACTTTATAAGAGACAAACTACATTAAAAGTACTGTAAGAAAATGTTCAAAGGGAGATGAAGAAGCACTGCAAGGTTGTTTCTGAGGCTACAGATTGGGATGCACTGTCAGCCTCAAGGCTTCCCAAATAATAAACCGTGGGTCACAAGTGATCTGAACCAACTGCTCAAGGAGAAAAAAACGAGCCTTTAAGTAGGAAGGCAGAGAATTATTGAAGAGTATACAGAAGCAACTTAAGGTCAAGATAATAGAAAGCAAGGAGGCATACAGGAGGAGGCTGGAAAACATGCTCCAGCAGAACAATATGAGAGATGTGTGGTTAGGGATGAAGTCACAGGCTTCAAGCAGAATTGTTAGACAGATGGAAGTCTGGACAGAGCCAATGAACTGAACACATTCTTCAACAGGTTCTTTTCAGGAAAAACCTCAGCATCTTTCTTCCAGTTAAAAGGGAGTTTTCCTCTCCACTGCTGCTACATGCATGCTCGGGTTGAGGGATTGCGGTCGAGTCAATGAGTTGATGCAATCAGCTGGTTTTCCTTAGATATAAAACCTTTAAATAATCTGACTGTGTTATCTGATTAAATTGTATCTGTAAAGTGCCTTGAGATGACATATGTTGTGAATTGGTGCTATATGGATAAACCGAATTAAATTTAATCTGTGATTTGTGATTGTCATGCTGCAAAGTTGCAACTATCTAACTTGTTTTCATAACGTCTGAACTAGTATTCTGACAGATGAAGATCTGTTGTAACACGTATCTATGAGCTGACAACAAGGAAGAAACACAAGTCCTGCATTTGTAACTGTGTGAGTAAATTCTTACCTCTAAACTGTTGTGATCAAATCGTTTATAGGTAAGTCTAACACCATGCCCCATTTTGTATTAACCACTGGGACCCATGCCCATTGAAAGCCAGCTCCCTTCAGACCAAGATACATATAAAATCTATATTTGTTATTGAATCTGTAAGATTGCCATCTATTATTAATGCTGTAGAGGCCAGGAGAGGAACTACTGTAAAAGCTACAGCTGAGCTGCTCTCTGGCTCACAGTATTGCTATGAACACTGTTGCACCCTTTACACAATCTGTCACACTCAGAGCACACTGGGACATGAAGGCTGACTTTCAGGAAGTAAAAAGAAGGAAGAAAAAAGTTTGCCTGAGCCCCCAGAATGGCTATGTCCGCCACTGTGTCAGAACCTTCTGAGGACTGCAGCATTTGGCCTAGCTAGCAGCTAAAACATTAATTATGAATAATATGTAACAGATCAAGAAACCGTTTCAGTAATTTTAATGCTTAACATAAAAAAAAACTCTGACTGGCTGCATAATAGATTTAAGCTCTGTGTTATTTACTGACTCTGGTGTATAACTTTACGAGTTTTCAAGCAGTTTCGGACGAGATAGAAAGCAACAGAATCTCAAAAAAATGTTGTCACAGGTTTGTTTGATTTTTTATTAAACTCATCCAGGAGGCTCAAAATACTTTCAGTTTTTTATTAAAAGTAACAAAACAATTACAGGATTTTAAATGGAAAAAAAAAACTCTCTTTTTTCCCTTTGGCCAAATATTTACTTATAAATAACGTCTTTATAATTGTGTTTTTAAAAATGATTTTTGTTGAGAGTAAATCTGGTAAATATAAATAAATAAAAGTCACCTCGTGTACTTTTCAGAATTCAGTTGCATTTGGATGGAACTTCCGTTGATTTTGTTGCCAGGAAACATGAGACTGTTTAGCTGTCTGATGACATCATCTCTTGTGTCCTATGAATTCTGTGACATCATAGCTGAGGTAATAAATTGACTTTATAGTTTCTTTCTTCCAAAGCCCTTGTTTTGAACACATCGTGTGAATCACTTGTGCCTGCGTAGACCTTTTGAAAACAAAAGATGAATCCAACCAGTCATCTCCCAAACAAACTTTTTATTGAACAACTTAAAACAGTGTCTTCCCCAAAGCCTTTGGACACAGAAAAACATCCAATTTTACAACTTCTTCAAAGTAAGACACCTTCTAAGGGAAACACTGCTGATATAAACAGCAGCACTATAATGCTGTCAGAGTTAGAGTTTCACACCATCTTATGCTCCAAAGATGAGAAGATTTCAGCACTTCAGCAAGAAAACGCATCATTAAGAGAAGAAGTGATGAACCTGACTCAGAAAATAGAAAAGCAGCAAACTGATCATGAAGATGAAGTCGCTGCTCTGTATGATGAGCGGATTAAGACAGACAAAGGCCGCCGAGATGCCATCAGAAAGGCCGACGAACTAAAAGTATCTCTCATTACAGAGATGAACAAAACAAAAGACACTGAGATCTGTTTGGCCAAGCAGATGGAAGAAACATCTAGATTACAAGATGCTCTGGTCAAGTTGGAGAGAGATTTGGAGGAACAAAAACAGCAATGGGAGCAGGAAAAAAGCCATCTTCTGACCAGTAAGAAAGATCCATCTGAGGTGGAGCAGTTGAAGTATCAACTGGAGTCGCAGAAGGTTATGCATGAAGACGAGGTTGCTGCTCTGTATCATGAGTTGATCAGGAGAAATAAGGAACGTCAAGATGCCTTCAAAAGGGCTGAAAAGGTGGAAGAAAACCTAACTAAAGAGAAAAGTCGAGCCAAAGAGGCAACTTCCAAACTACAAGCTGCTCTGGTCCAAATGGAGAGGGCTTTGGATAACCAGCGGCTGCAGTGGGAGCAGGAAAAAGCTCATCTAATAGCCAACCAGCAAGAAAGAGATGAGGTGGAGCAGTTGAAAAAGCAGTTAGAGCTACAGAAAGTCGAGTCTGAACAGGAGAAAGCTGCTTCACTTTTGGAAAAGCAGAAAGAGAGCCAATACCACCAAGCTGCTGCAAGAAAAATGATTGGACTGGAAATGGCGCTGGTTGCTGAGAAAACCAGAACAAAGGAGGCTGAGACCTGCTTAGCAGAGCAAGTGCAGGAAAACAGTCAAATAAAGGCTGCTTTGATCAAAGTTCAGCAAGACCTGGAGAACCAAAAACAGCTCTGGGCCCAGAAATTTTCCAGTCTACTGACAGAGCAGGAGAAAACAGATAGAAAAGCAGAAGCAACTGTGAAAGATGTTCAGGAGGTGCTGCACAAAGAAAGGCTGCAGTGGCAAACAGAGAAGTCCTGCCTCCTAGAGATCCTTGCATCAACAAAGGATGATCTGAAAGAGAGAGAGAAGAAGAGTAAAACATCAACAGACAACCTGATGGAACAACTGAAACATCTGCAACAGGAGATGGAAAACTTACAAGAAAGAAAGCCCAAAAAGAAATCCTTCAGAAAAAGAATCCTAAAGGTCTTTAGAGGCTCTAAAAAGGTCCCAGCTCACTCAGAAAACTAATCATGACTGAACCTAAAGAAATCCTTTTCCAACAAAAGATCACACTGACATAAACACTTCCTGAACCCCAACTCACCAACTGTGACCTTAAACCTCTTCCCTTAACCCACCATCCCCATTGTCAGCTTAAAACTCTTATCCAAAACTGTCAACTCTCTACCTTTAACCCTGAACTAACCCCAAACTAAATAAAGAGAAGCTTTAACTAACAGAGCCACTATGTATTCTATTCCTTTAATGCTTTCTCCAAAAACCTTCTAATGTACCGAGGCTGTTACTTGTGTTCGTTCCCAAGAGGTGAGATGGGACCTGACACTTTTTTCATATTAATAAACTCACTTCAAAGTCAGAGAAAGTTTAGGACATTTAGAAATCTTTTATTGAAAGAGAGAAGTCTCCAAAAGTAGAAGGACCCACAAACCCACAGCAACATCTACTGATCCATGGGGTGGCTGTGTTTATTATCTCTCCCACAGAAAACAAAGATCACGTTGAATGAATAATTTCCCCCCAGTTTCCCACTGAAGGCTGTAAGCAGCTGTCAGCCATCCAATCCAAAATCTCTAGGAACCCCCAACCCCACTATTTAAAAAAAAGAAAAAAAAAAAAAAGAAAAAGTACCACCTCTGTACCAGGGCTTTTATCGTGGGCCAAGTTCCTACCTTGGTCATTGGTTTTTAGCCTTGTAAATGGAGTGGGTGTGCACGGTGAAACAGTGGTTAGCACTGGTGCCTTGCAAGAAGAGACCTTTCTGCATGGAGTTTGCATGTTCTCCCCATATTGACGTGGGTTCTCTCCGGGTGCTCCGACTTCCTCCCACAGTTAGAAAAACATGACTTTTAGGCTAATTGGTTGATGCAAATCCCATCTCCCACACTTTATATAACTACGTACTCTTAGCATTCTGATTAAGATGCATTTATAAAAAATAGATAAATAAATAATTTTACACATTTGCAAAACTTGTAACAAATTGTTACCACCACCACAAACATACACACACATTCACATACAGACATAATAATCCTGCCTCCAGGGGTCCACAGCTCTGTGTCTCCCTGGCGCTGGTCCCAAGCCCAGATCAATGGAGAGGGTTATGTCAAGAACAGAATTACACATGTTCAACATGGATGGTGTTGAACTACTCTGTAGCCACTTCTGCTCTGGGGCAGACTGACAGAAACCAGACTGTGAACAGCACCACCTGGTGCAAAGTGGATTAAATGTCTTGCCCAATAAACTGATGATAGAGACAAACAACGTGGGTTCTCAAAATTGGCATCTCCCAGATTAGAGGAAGAACTTTTTCCTCCTCAGTCACCATCAGTGTATTAACTCCATAGCATTCAGTTGAATAAACCACTGGCCTCTAACTCCAGTACTGGGAGGGTGGTTTCCAGCAACTTTTAGATGAACCTCTGCTTCAACACACCCGACTCTGAAGGTGGAATTACCTCCTCAGTTGAAGTCATGTTTTACAGACTCCTGCTATGATAACCTGATTATTGGACTAAGATGTGCTAAAACAGAGTTACGTCTAAAAGGAGAAGAACACTGACCCTTAAGGACCAGACTAATATATATATATGTATATATATCAGTCTGGTCCTTATATATATATATGGCATGCTGTTCAGGAAATTCTTATTATATATACTGACAAGAGTCAGAATATATTGAATAAAAGTTGAATATTTTCTGAGAAAATTGAATGAAACTTTTGAATATACA
>JAUZNJ010037511.1:0-27926 GCA_034780135.1 Jordanella pulchra | reverse complement strand
TTGACAAGGCATTTGACTGTGTCCCTCCTGGTGCCCTGTGGGGGGTGCTTCAGAAGTACAGGGTTGAGGGTCTTTTACTCCAGTTTTTGTACAAGCGAAGCAGGAGTTTGCTGCGTATTGCCGGCATTAAGTCCGACCCATTCGTGGTGCATGTTGGCCGGAGGGGGTCTGGTTTGAGGACCAATGGATCTCGTCTCTGCTTTTTGAGACCGTCCAACCTGCTCCCTCCTGCTAAGACCTAGAGCATGCGCTGGAGAAGTTTACAGCTGAATGTGAAGTGACTGGGATGGGATATAGGTCCTCGACATCCAAGGCCATGGTTTTGCCCCTTCAGGTTGGAGGATAGTTCTTGCCTCAAGTGGAGAAATTCAAGTATCTTGGGGTCCTGTTCATGAGTGAGGGGAGATAGAATGATCAGTGCAGCTGCTGCTATAATGCAGACGCTGCACCAGTCTGTCGTGGTGAAGAGAGAGCTGAGCAAATAGGCAAAGCTCTCAATTTGTCGGTTGGTCCAAGTTCCTACTCTCACCTATGGTCATTAAAACAGGATCATGACCAAAAGAACGAGATCCTGGATACAAGTGGCCGAAATTAGCTTTCTCTGCAGGGTGGTTGGGCACTTCCTTAGAGATAGGGTAAGGAGCTTGGTCCGGCGACCCGGTCCCAGATGAAGCGCAAGACGACGTTGAAAATGACAATGACTCCTCTTTCAGATGGAGTGATAATTATCTAGATTGTTTTTGTATAATTGAAGAATGTTGCATTCATCTACTTTTCCTCTTTTTTTCTTTTTAGGAACTTATGTCCTTCTATCATATGTGATGTAAAACCTATAAACATAGACTATCAGCATGTCTATTAATAAAGAGGTATCGTCTCATGACGACACATTTTGCTACTGACTTTATAGAACATTTTCTGTTGAACTTCTACCTTTACATTCTCCTGATTTTTGTTGCTTGATAATTTATAAATGATGCCGTCTGTAGGAGGAACTTGGACAGAGAAGACTATTTCTGAGGGTAAACTGTCATCGTGGACCACCTGGTGTATAAAAAAAAAGACAAAAGCATCACAACTGACAGAACAACAACAATAATAATACATATAAGGATTATATTAATGAGAATCTGGCTAAATTGTCTGTTTTAAGAAACTTTCCCTCTCTCACCTCTACATCCTCTCTGGTTATGGAGGTATTCTGCCCCTCCGCCACCACCACGGCACGGTTGGTTTTGACAGTTGGAGGCCTGTGATGACTCTCCAAATATATTTTTACCGGCACTCCAATATCCAATTGCACCTCCCTCCTTCCTCTTTCAGTGAGCCTCTCAGTGCTTCTTTCTCTTGCTCTTGCTGTCACATTAAAAACATCCAACAGCGTATGACCTCCACTGTGGTGATAGGCCAATCGTCCTGCCACCAGGTCTCTCTGAGTGAAAACTGAAATAGCATCAGTTCCTATGATTGCCTCCTTCTGCCCATCATTAAAACAGAGCACACCCTGATTAGGTGGAATGTAGACTTCAAAAGTCACTTCCTGGGGGTCCCGGATGTCTAGGTTGCTGATGACGCTGAGGTTAAAAGAAGTCAGGGCTACAATCCCACCCTGCTGGACCATGAGACCTGTGTTGTTTTCCACTTGCAAGTATGGATCTTGTGCCATCACCTTCACCAAATAGGGACATGGAAAAGAAATATAAAATAGTCATATAATGAATGAGATAAAGAGCCAAAGTTGAGGACTAGAATTTTCTTTTCTATTGAATGATTAAGTTTAAAGCAAAATATATATTCACCTCCAACAGTGCTGACACATAGTGTTTCCCATCTGTTACGAAAAGCACAAAGCGGCCAAAGCTAACCCCACTGTGGACAAACAACACCTTGTTCTGAGAAAAGACAAATACATTAAATAGTTATGACCAAATGTATAGCCCTGAATATGGCTTAGGAAGGATGCAATATTTAATCAAATAATTCATTTTGAGGTCCTAATGAAGATAGTGGGTGTAAAGTGTAAGGGGGACTTTTTTTCTGACACAACTGCTTTTCACAAATAAAATATGTCTAAAAAAAAGGTCAGAGCAAAAACGATATATATAGCCCATTGTTTCCATGTTTCATTACAGAAAAAATAAACGTATAAGAATTTTCATTTATTTTCAAATATCTTTTAAAGAACATTTTTGGATCCGAAATTGTTTTTCTAATGATTTTATCAATTCTTTATTTAAACAGTCCTACAGAAACATTACAGACATAAACAGAATGAAGAAAATGTCTCTTATTTTTTTATTTGAAGGTGCTATTCCCCTCACACCTACACAAACTGCAGGTTGTGCAATGTCTGGCACAACCCTTCAGAAATCTTTTAGAACTACGACAAGTAAAAAGAAAAGAAAAACGCATAAGTTCAGTGGCCTTTGACTTTGCTATCTAAACATGATTGTAGTTAGCAGTTCACCTTGTGTCATTTTTCATCAATCATTTTACATTTTTTTATAAATATCCTATTATTTTGATTATTTTTTAAATCTCTTTAATTATTTATATTCATCAATTATTTAATAACCTCTATTACACTGAAACAGACTTTTCTCTTTATGTTTTCCTGTTATGTTTTTCCATGTATAGCACTTTCAATCATCTTGCTACTAAAATGTGCTATATAAAGAAATTTGCCTCGCCTTGGCTGAAGTGTCCTTTAAACATATTGATACACATCATCAAGATGTTTATAAGCATTATACTGACTACTGTCCAAGCAGAGAAAACACTAATGCAATGTATCTAATACAATGTATGTGGTGGCAGTGTGACCGTCTGTCTGCCACTTCTTAAAATAGAAGGACATGCCTTTTAAACAATACATATGCTTGCATTTTTTTAATAAACTTGGATAGGTCAACAAGATTAGGTAATAAGTTCATCTCCTGAAGTTATCTAAACAGTCAAATCAACAATTAAAAGGTTTTAAACAACTGGAATTTGGGCCTTAGATGCTGCACAAAGATTTATTTTGCTACAATGGAATATGAAGAGAAATCCACCAGTCCAAATATTACTGAAAAGAGAAACACTGGGTAACCAATTCTCCATAACAACCATCACTATGTAGAGATAACGCACATTCCCACAAATGTCTGCAATAGGTGAAATAAATAACCTCTGTTAAGACTTAAACTGGAAGCATGTGCTTTGGTCAAAGAGGCTGGAATTGATCTTTCCAACAACATTTTCCACGAGGGTCTCATGTAGCCCTCCAACCTAGCCTGACTTGAGCTGTGTACACAGCATATCAGTCAGGAAACGAGCGAAAAGACCAACATTCAGCAGAAACTGTTTAGAACAAATCAAATAACAATGGATGTGATGGAAAAACATCTTTTTTAAAAGAAAAGCTCTGACAGCAGTTAGTTGTTAAAGATTTAACTTTAGCTATAAACAGCTCATTCAAGACATAATAAAGGCCCTTATTAAAATACAGATCCATTGTAGCCTCAGTGTCTGCCTGTCTGTCTGCCTGTCTGTCTGTCTGTCTGTCTGTCTGTCTGCCTGCCTGTCTATCTGTCTGTCTGTACGGTATATAGTTTAAAAAAAAGACTGTTTACATTACAATAGCAAATCTCGATTCCTATGACTAGCTGTGTCACATCGTACTCTGTGACTTCATACAATCATACATAAATTCAAGCATAAATCAGTAAATAAGCAAAAGATTTTGCATTAATAACTTTTTCATTCATAAAATTTATTTTGAGCTGAATGCTAACCTGCTCAAGGTCCCGCTGTGTGAACTCATATAGCCTGTGACTGGGATCACTGGCCAGCACAAGCTCTCCCATTGGGATCCCCCTCCGAGTGTAGACCAACCAGCTGTCCTCAAAATCTGAATCATCATCTCGATAGCGCAAGTCTTTTAGTGTCACCAACCTTTGTCCATCTCGGGCCACATGGAAGACTTTATCAACAACCCTGACAGGTCTCTGATCGTTGACGAGTTGAACAGAGATGTTAAAGATGTGCTCCTCAGTGTTTCCCTCGTCCTTCTTGTTTGTGTGTTTGTAAGATTTATACACAGCAATTTGAAACATGAAGTAATCCTGTTTGGTCTCACTGTCGTCGTGAACATACATGACACGCTCTTCTGTGATGTCCTGATTGGTGAAAGTCAGTATGTTGTCATTAATGGAAGTTGAGTTGGAGAGATTGATCTTCCTTAACTGCCCATGCCTAGGGCTCACTGTTACATTATAATGAACCTCTCGGCTACTTGCCATGTGAGTGAACAAAATGTCTTTCGTAATTACTTTACTCGCTCCTTCAAGGATCGAAAGGCCTTTATTTAGGATAGTTACTGCACTTGACTCGGCTTTGATGTTGATTCTGAAGTCATAAGGTGTTGATGCCGCATGAGCAGAAAAAACCTGAAAGCTGAAGGAATCTCTAGTGTCATCATGCAGCCTGTTAAACAGTTCATATTTGACCAAACCCTCTGTGATGTTTTCTTGACTAAAGGTTGAATTTCTTTGCAGAACCTTTTGTCTAAGGAACAACCGCCCTTTCTTTGGTACTGTCAGGACTCTGAAGAAGAGATCACTCTCACTGATTTTAATACCTTTAGAAATCACATGAAGGTCTTCAGGAGTGAGAACGGCACTCTCGAGGCCAGTCACTTCCATCTTGCTTCGTGTTACTTTTAGTTGAATCCAGCGGATCTCTATTGGGAAAACAACTTCCTCTCTTGCTATTGAATTGATGACTATTTTACATTTGAATTTGTCCGTAACATTGCTCTGAATCTGAATTCCATGATAAGTGTTGATATACCGAATCCTTTCCTTTTCCAGAAGTCTCTGTGAGAAAAAGGAGGTGGATTTCCATTCGCCCCTTGAGTGCAACCTCTGGATCTCACCAAACTGTGGCAACTCCGTCAAGTCATACCACACATCTACTGAACTATCTCCCACATTGACCTGTACTGCAAGGTGACTTGTGGTGATGATGGCATCTTCCCCCTGGTTCACCTCCAGTCCAGTTTTATTAACAAGTTTGTATTCAAGTGTCACTGCCATGATTCTTAAAACTACCGCATTGCTGACCTGTAAGAAAAAAAATGAAAGGAAATGGGGAAAGGCCTTTGAAAATATATCTTTAGTCGAAAAGTGCATATACAGATTTTACTTAACTGATTCAGATTTAGTAGGGTAGCCATATGTTTACGTACTTTATGTCCATCACTGGCTCTGAGGGCCAGCCTAGACGCAGAAACTCCTGTGTGCACAAAGATGATCTTACCCTCCTCCAGATCATTTAGAGAGAACAAGTTAATGGGCCTGGAAGAGAACCACTGTTATTTATACATTCCTTTATCATTATCTCTGCCGAATGATTATTTGAAGGATTTATTTTAGGTTTCCTCGAAAAATATCACCTTTATACACATATTAAGGTATGCAAATAGATATGCAAGGCATTGTTAGAATATCTCAGATGATAAGACCAACCTGCCAGGGTAATCTTGGTTCTCTAGGTACCCAGCTTCAGAATTTAGGTTTCCCATTGAGCTAAAAACAAGATCCTCAGGGCTGCTGTCAGGGTCTGACACTCTCAGCATATCTGTTGTCAACTGTCATGAAGAAAACATTCTTTTAATTTTCTTATCTTGAAATTGCTCTGGGGAGTTCTATATCTAGACATTTGTATGTGCCTACCTGTCGTTTTGACTTCTCTGGCAGAGTAAACAGGTTTCCTTGTGGCAAACTAAGAACAGGAGCATCATTAACCGGTGCGATGCTGATATTAAGCCGGTGCAAATGACTTTCTTCTAGAAATATAGGCAGCTCGTTCTTATTGTTAGAAAAGATTGAAAATGTGAAAAAGTCCTTCTGTTCCTCAGAGCCACTGTGGACGTACATAACCCGGCCCTGCCACAGGTCCAGGATGCTGAAAGTTTGATCCTTCTCCTTTGCCCCTATCCCGAGAGTCCTCGCTTGTGTCTCCTCCAACCCATCTGGCTCTGGACTTGGATTCAAATGCAGCTGACCATGAACAGGAGGCTCAACAATGCGACATATCAGTTGTGATGGATGGATCCCCAGTTTGCGGAAGTCAAGATTTACCTGGCAGAATAGCAAATAGAAACAAATGCAAATATGTTAAACAATCCACAAGAAAAATCCAGGAAACATTGTAGCAGAATATAAAAGATTCTACCTTTATGTGTTTTGGTTCAAGCAATGCCTGGCCGCCTTCAGGGACCTCCAACGTTCGAAGCGACAATATATTTGTGACCCTCCTATAGCCGATCGTCTGTGTGGTCGTAACATCATGCTCAGGCAAATCTGTGGAACTGGATATGATCACTACCTTTGGAGCTTGGCCTATGTTACAGCCCACGGTAACATCCTTGGTGGCCATGGCATGAGGTAAGCCAGTTTTTTGGGCGTTCACCTTAATATTTTGGAGACAGCCTTTAAATGATCTTCCGTCTCCTTCTCCAAAAGAAACAGAAGATAATCCTGCACTTTTTGCCTTTTCCAGAGCAACATCATCTAGTCCTCCGAGGAAGAGAGGTCCTTTGAGCTGGATGGCTTGGAGGTCTTGACTTAAGCTAGCCTTCACTAACTCCTTGCCTACCTTCAATTGAATGCTATCAGGTAGTAAGAGCAGCTGGATGGTATACCAGGTTTGCTTGTTGTAGACACGTGTCAGAGAATGCACCTCTGTTTTACCACCCAGTCCATTTCCTATTGAAGCCACAAGGTGGCCATTCCTGATCTCCATGGAGACAAACCCTCCTTCACTCCCAAAGCTGTACAACACCAGTCCATTTTCGTCTTTCCAAGAAGGGTGAAGTTCACACTCAAATATCCCCTCTTGGAGAACCTCCCATTGGGGAAGAGAGATGAAGGCTTTAGAGCTGGAAAACCTCACAGGATCTTCCTCTGTTGCTGAAAACTCTGGACTACAACCTAGGGACACCTCATAGATGCTCTTGTGGCCAGAATGTCCCTGAAGGTTAGATAGTAGGTTGTGTTCATTGAAGACAACTTCTTCCAAGCAACCCCTAAAACCAGCTGAGAGGTTTAGAAGGTAATTGTAGTTAAGTCCTGCTGTCCCACCAACAAGAAGCCCATCCTCGATATTTAGCTCCAAATCTGGTCCTGGCATCCGGAGAGTAGTGTGAGAGGTTCGGTCGACAGTCATGTTGATGTTGTGCTGTGTATGATTTAGATCCACTGTGTGCCAGGCTAGATCGTTAAAATGAGTGCCCTTTGCTGAACGCAGCGAGCGCTCACCTGAGCCCAGGTTCAGACGTACCTAAGATGCGTGGGTGGATAAAGGAGAGAACAATAGCAACATTTTACTTGCTATCAAGAAATCCTACTTAGATTCATCCTCCAAAATAAAACAAGGTTTCCAGACTCACTAGGGAGGGAGATAAAGTTTTTTGTTCAGCCACATGAAGGAACATGTTCTGACATAAAACCAGAGCCAGAGGGTTTGCTTTTTTCTCATTTTCAGCATTCTCACATTAGGTTGCATGCTTTCTTGGTGACACTTCCCTGCATTTTAAAAAGGAGAATTTGTCTGCGAGATCTGGAGATATATACTTTACTCCTAATGTCGAGCTCTCCTATAATATGTGTCTTGGGTGGTTTAGTTTGTTTTTAGTTAAAATTAAAACTGATCTTTATTCTATTGATTTCCCTTGCATTTAAAATAATGACAATTTACAGCTATAGCCAGTCACTTTTTTTCTCAATCCATCATGTGGGGCTTACCTGCAGTCGTCCAGAGACCAGCTCAAGAAGTAAAAAGTCTCTGCGTCCTGCTGCCAAAAATATCAGTCCAGACTGGCTTGAGGTACGAAATCGTACATGGATTAACGTCTGAATGGACTTCTCTATAGTTTGCAGGTGAATGTAGCCATTGCCGTAGAAGGAAACTGTAACAAGGAGGACATAGATGAGAGAACTAGAGCAATACAAATTTCAGTTTAGTCATTGCTTATCTATGAACTTTTTCAAAACTCAAAACATAGAATGTGTGTATGGGGCATCATTACCATATTAAAATAAAATGAATCTGATTTTTAAATGTGTATGTGAAAAAAGTATCTATAGAGGTCATCGTAATGAGGTAAAGGTTGAGATTTGCCTTTATTTTCAGTCACTATTTCATTGATCCTAGCGAACTTGTTCGTCAATGTTGTTTCTAATCTGCACTTTGCAGCTTCGATCTGATTTTAGTTAATGATAGTTAATGCATTTAGAAATGGTTTCCTAATGAGATGTTCCGATGCTAATTGGACTTCTCCATTGACCCAGATGATGCAATTTGACCTTTAGTCATTCGGAATTAAATGACATCAGTATTAGCTGGATGTTGTCTTTTGCCACTTTACTTTTCATAAAACTTGATCGGGAACTTCAAATATAACATTCTTTAACTGTCCCAACTTGTACTTTGACATTGCTAAAGCCCCTTCTTTAGCATAGCACTCTAGGCTTACTTTATAACATATGCTAACATGCTTCTAATGCCATGCTGATGTTAGCTGGGTTTGACTGCCACCATCTTTTGTGAAATGATGCGGCTGTTGAACAAAATAAGTCAGACAGAAATCTGCCATGGTTCTCTTTCAGAACTTATAATCTTCTCCGCAATTTTTTTATTTTGATCTGAAATGTCTGTGGTCAAAGCTACATTATCTTAATATTTAATTTGGATTTGGACTTCAACCTTCAATCTGGGATATTTTTTAACCACACATGAGGAAATACATATTTTTAAGAAACAAGTAAAGATATTTTGATGTTATTCAATTTTTCATGTTTTGCTCAAGCAAAATATATATTCTTTGAGGCCCTTAATCATTTTCCATTCAGACAAATTACAGCTGCAAGGTTAAAAGTATTTTAGTGGCAGTTCATACAACAGATTAACACATATTTTTGCATGATTGTGATGGAGCAGTCAAAAAATGTTTTGCCATAGATTCTTATTTAGATTTGGACTTTGGCTAGGCCAATCAAGCACAAAAAATGTGCTTTGATAAAGGCTATTACAGTTTAGCCATGGCTTTTTGTTTAGAGATGACTGTCAACCCCAATGCTTGAATCACAAATATTATTACTTTTTCACCTCTCAACAGATTCTCTTTCAGGATTTGTCTTTTTTAGCTTTATTAAGGTTTTTACACATTTTTACACCCTTCTAAAGAAAAGCATCCCCACAGCTGGACACCACCTACTTTCATATGATAGATTGACAGTTCTCTGTGAAATTTTCATTCATGCTGTTTTATAAATTAATCAACTTTAGGCCAGACCCCAGCTTTATCCCTGTAGTGTCTGCTGTACTTCAGGGTCTTTGTGGTGCTGTTTGTTTACTACTATTTTCTATGAAAAAGAAACACTTCTGAGACTTACTCATGTACAGAACATTTGTACACAAGCTTGCCTTTTTATCCTTCCATTAAGTGTGAATATAAAAAAATGTGAAACAATCTTTGCTTTCATTGATTCGACCTATAAAAATGGCAGTAATGGAACACTCTGTCTAAACGATAATCCATTTGTGAAAACTCCCAACAACAAACAATGAATACAGGTCAGAGACATACTGTATGTTGGTGTAAATGGGAGACATAATAAGTCTTGAAAGCTTTCCAAAATCAAGCAATCAGTGGACGGAGGGGTATCTAGAGTATAGTACTATGTTTCTTAATTCTATCATTAAAAAGTTGTTAATTCCAGGGAGAAAACTAAAGCTGGGAATATTGCAATTAAGCTGTATTCCAAATGACTGTCCAGAGTGAAACTATTACTTTTATTTCAGGGCTTTGCTTGTTTATTGGACAAAGCTTACTTTAACCTACGGGGAACCCAAAATCATTAAAGACAGTATTTAGTTTTAAAACATTGTTTTTCAAGGCACATTGTTTACCATTAAATATAAAAGGTAATTTATCACATAAAAATTCAGGCAGAGTTTTAACATTTTTAATGTTATTTTAACAGGAGCCTGTTGAGCAGGGTCTAACTGGCTTCGTATTTCTTATATTAATCTTAGATATGTCTACATAATCACTTCTTATGTCTGTCTGGAAAATGTGTTGTGTCTGCAACAGCTAATTCTGTCAGTAAACAACCTATTTGTGATAAGACTGGTCCCAGGAAGAAGCCCTCCGTCAGCAGGCTTGCCCAGCATGCAACGCTGCATAAAGCCTATAAATCCAATGACTGCATAACCCATAACCCATGTGTGTCCTAATCTGCCTCTATGATGCAGCACACTTTGGATTATTAGTAATCTTCCTACTGAAATAGACACCTTGAATGAGGATCTGTGCCTTTCTTATTAAGTACAATAAAGGTGCAGAGATGTAGGCAACTTTTTGACTTAAAAATCAAAACCTTTTTGTGTTTCTCTTCATACATGCATGTACTTTATTTTAAAGCAAGTTAAAAGTTTATAAAACAGAATGCTTTAAAAGTTAAACAAAGCCAGTAACTGTTAAGTGATACACATCCCATCAGACCATCATCCAGTTTACTCTCTCACATCACCAGTTCACAATAATGGACTATATTAAATGAAACAGTTATAAAATATGTATGTAAACATTCAGATATCCCCTTTGGGGAAATACTTACTTACTTTTTACAAAGCTATGACAATTCAGTTTTCAGTGGCAATAAAATAATCTAGTTTTCAGTATATTTTTTTAAATATTATTTACAAAGATGAGTTATTTTTTCCTCGGCAGCACCATACCTGCATAAACGTGTCCTAAGGAAATCAGGAGTAGTATGAGCAGATCAGCCAAAAAACTTCCCATTGTTAGTCAGGTTAATATTATCTAATCAGATGAGAGCAACATCTGGCTGCTTGACTGCACACTCCATTGCCCTGCATAGCATTCCTTTCAGCGGTAACTTCCACACAGCCTGTACCCACTTTGCACAGCATTCAAAATCATGTACCTGAGTCTGGGCTGTTTGCAGCACAGCCAGGGTGAAGCTCCACCCACAGACCCTCCTATTAAATAGCAAAAGATCTTTCAGTGGCGGTGCAATACCTAACTGGAACACAAGGAGGGAGTGTTGCAACATAAAGAGCAGAGAAACTATTCTTGAGATGGAGGAGGGAGAGCAGTGCTTTCTAGAAAGTATGGCTGATTGTTTGAAGCTTCCTGTCTTAGTAGGACTGAAACATGATCCCTGTTGATGTTTCACTCTGTAATCATCCTTGCCATGCTTACGTCTCATGTTATTGTGGGAAAAACAAAAATCAGTTACAGTTACCGTCATACATAAATGTTGGGTATAAAGCCTGCGACCGATCCTCACTGTGTTTTGTTTGCATAAGTCGATGTTAACCGCATTTATTTTATCAACAAAAAACATTTTGCAAATAATTTCTTTACCAGCAAAAATATTTGCGCTGCAAGGAAGTTCATGAATGTAAATTGGAACAAAAGGATTATGATTTTATTTAACTAGGACCTAGAGAAAAAAAAACAAAATAGAGAAGAAGTAGTGACCAAAGTTACAGCTTATTTTCAGCTTATTTCCATCCCACTGTCAGTTACAAGAAGCTTTAAGAAGATACACTTAAAATGTAAAAGATTAAGAGAGGATTACAAAGCAAAGTATTTAAAAAATAAGATGAAGGAGAACCTTAAGCAGTCTTAAGAAAGAGTAACAACAAACTAAGGAGTGAATCCGATGGAATGAGCCCAAAATTAACCTATTGTCCCTTTTTAATAATGCAGTGTGTAGATAAAACAGCATCCAAGGCCCTAAAACATAGATACAGTATGAAGAACAGTGATGGCAGCATCATGCTTTGGGGATGCTTTTATTCAGCAGGGACAGAGGAGCTGATTAAAGTTGATAAAGGAATTGGCACATTTTCACCTTTTCCAAACTGAGTCTATCCGGGGAGGGATTTATAGAAAATAATTACTTACCGCACTTTTCAAATTCTTATTGTCTGATTTTTATTTCACTTTACAATCATGAATCAAGCATTTTGTTTTGTTCTTTTCTGTCTCTTAAAATTCTGATCCAATACATCTGCATTTGCACTGTGACAAAATATTAATGACTAAAGGAATTTTGAATAATTTTGTATGTCCCTTTATTTCATTATATTTTATTCTTTTAGTTTTCAGTAAAAAATCAGGCCAACTCCAAAACATTTTTTGTCAGTATTGAACTAAACTGCTGACAGCAGATGTTTTATTTCCCAGCTGTAATAAAAGTCTCTTGGCTTCATGGAACATTTTATGGGTACTTCCCACCTTTCCAACAGTATTCACATCTTAGCCCAACCTGCTAGTTTTTATTGCTAAGAGACAGACAGCAATAAACAAAAGGAATCAGACACTTATTTTCCTCCTTGGTGAAGGAAAACTTTAACAAAGCGCTGTGATAATCCAGGATGCAATGTCTCACCTCTAATGTAAACTGGGACATGCTCCAGCTCCCCTGCTCACCCTGCAAAAAAAGGATGAGTGGGTTTACTTTAAGATGTTTAGGTGAATGGAAATCTATGAGTCGGAGCTCATTCAAACTGAGTGCTTGGGATGAGTGCAGTGATTTAGGTTTAGTTCCCAGGATGCTGAATAACAGACTGGAGCCAAGTATCTAAAAACGAAAGTGTCACACCCAGAAATGGGTCACAGTTCAGCTGGTGATGGATTCTCCCAGGGTGAGGGGGTCAGCGTGCTTTAACGAGCCTGGATCTCACGCTGAGGGGATTACAGCACCACTGCCCTGGCCTAGAAAAGTCTGAAAGATAGCTAAGATCTTTTTTTTTTTTTTCTAATCCTCCATTTTACAACTCCCTTCTCAGTTATAGTCACCCATGGTTACAACATGTAAAAATATATCATAAAAAAGTACTGTAAACATATAATCTCACAAAAAACTTTAGAAAAAGTTAAAACACTAATTTGGATACATTTATTAAGTGGAAAAAATTAGTGCAAAGAAATACAAACTGAGGTTCTACTGTCAGACATTAAGGCCACATAGTGAATTTTTAAAGGTAAGAATTTAAACAATTTTTAATATATAATAGATAGATAAAAAAAATATAGATTCACATGACTATAATTGATCAAATACTATACATAAAATATAGAAGACACTAAAAAGTTTTACTAAATTTGAATTATTGGGCTACAGTCCACAGATATAGCTGAGTAACATTTGAGTAGTTACTTCACACAACGTCTGAACTCCAAACCAGTTATGTCAGTAGCATTGTTTCACATCCAATGAGGCTGTAGCATAGCATTTATCACTCCAACGCATCACTATAAAATAAAATAATAACATATCTAATCAGATATGACTTTAATTAAAATGGATACTCAAGATTTGAAACATCTACTCTTAAAAATAAAACAAATTGTGTATTTATAGTATTCAATGACCACATAGAATAATGTGTTTTACCGCTTTTGAATATTTTCTCTTATACTGACTGAAGTATCCCGTTTATAAGTTTATACATCACATTATGCAAAGGCAATTTTCATTAGCTACTAAAAGACAAGAAAATATGCATTTCAGCAAAGGGGATCTGTGTTGGGAAAAAACATAACTAAAAAAAAGCTCCTCGTGGAAGTTTGCCCACATTTATCATCAGATCAACAATAAAAAAAGTACTTGGAACAGTTTTATGGGTGGTATATGAGTTGGACATGTGTCTAAAACTCACTGCTCCAAAACTGTCTCCACATCAACCATTAGACTATCTACAGAACATGCTAGCTGCTTGTTTTGGAGGCAAACTGGGAGAAAACTTGACTGTCATAACCAGAGGTGGGTGGGCATTTAGTTACATTTTTCTGAGTAACTTTCTGACAAAAGAAATACTTTCAGGAGTAGATTTACTGCACCATACTTTTTACATTTACTTGAGTAATACCTTAATGAAACATTAGGACTCTTACCTGAGTTAAATTTCTGGCTACTATTTCACTGAGTTAACAAACAAATCTGTTTTGTCTTTTTAAAGTGCTGCAGACAAGACCTACAGTTAATGTTTATGACAAAATGACTACGCTCTTTTGTACACCAGCTTACTTGAATCAAGCATGACATCTGCAGGTCAAGCTAATATACAGTACTGTGTAAAAATAGTCATTGGAGGTACTGAGTTCAGTACAAAATTGCTTTGCAAAAGTATTTATTTTGCCTGGATTGTTTTATTTTTTTAATTACTTTATGTATTGTTTTAATCATCATATAATAGGTCTTTAAAATATTAGATTTTGCATAAAACATTACATTTTGGTCCCTACTTTTTACATCATTTTCAATATCAGATGTTATGATGAGTTTCTCAGTAGCTAAGTGACCTTTTTGCCAAATACTTTTTTACTCTAACTTGATTAATGTCATGGATTACTCATTTTTACCCTTGAGCAAAAAAAAAGGTTAAAGTAGTGTTACTCTGATCTGGTTACAATTTTTGGGTCCTCTACCCAGCTCTGCTGATAACTCTACCCAGAACTTCTACTTACTATCTGTTCAGATAAAACCAAGATTGATCAATTCTGAAGCGAAATCTATCACATAGTATTGCACAGTGGAGGATGTTTGATGCTGTGGGCCTGTGCATCTTTTAAATAAACCTAGAAATGTTCTAGTTGTATATTCCGCCGTTACTGAGGTGATATAAAATTCTTCTGGCCTTCCAAACAAAGGACCAACAAAGGACCTGTTGATTGGTCTTTTATCAAAATATTGATCCAGAAATGCATAAATCAAATCAAAAAGGACACAAAATCCAACTTTTTGTAGATCTCTCTCCGGGGTCTATTGGAGGACATTAATTTCTAAACCTTTTGTTATTTACACATAATTGTGGGGAAGCTGACACTGCTCATGCATGGCAAAATAAAGCAGATTACAGGGCACAGCGCTTTGATGACAGAAAGCAAATAGCATAAATAAAACATTTTTTGCAAAGATCTTCTGTTACCAAAAGATCATCAGTTTGTTTCAATTACTTAAATCACAGAGGCAAAAAAAAAAAGCTTTTGATATTTTAAAACATCTGTTTTATGTTTGCTTTTCACTTTCACATATCTGGTTTAGATAACTGAGCATAGTGAAGATTTACATTTCTGTAAACTGTAACTAAAACTGCTGGGATCAATTAGAAGCATGGGACTGTACAAACTGCTGCGGTAAGAACTAACAAAAAAAAAGGAAAAAAAAGAAGACGGCATACAGCCAGGATGATGGCTGAGAGCCGTTAAACAATTATAAATCAAGGGTTTACTGCAAAAACATTCTTTGAGTGATTCAATAATCTGACTGATGATTGAAAGTGCTGGTGACCCTCTGTGAGCGCCGCCCACACCCTGAGTCTGGTAGGTAGAAGACAGGAACCACCTGGCTATGGATCAGGCGAACAGAACCAAGCAGGAAGAGATAATGGATCGCGACTCATTTGACTCCAGCAGCAGCTAAAACAACAAAAACACGTCAAACATGTGGATGTAGCAGTCTGGAGGGTTCTCGCTCTGTTTTTTTCTGCATGGCCAAGCAAACATGTTAGGAAAACATGGGCTCCAACCTACTGCTTCCCTATCTGGAAAATGAACGGATGCCAGCCTCCTTTGGACTCCTCTCCAAACTCTTCATCCTTCCGCCCCTTTGTGTCCTACACTTTAGGCGTATTTGTTCAAACTTGCACGTGAATCGGTTTCAGTTTTAAGAGGAAGAGCTGAGATTTCTTCCATTGATTTCTCAGCTTCTAAACAAACTGTTAAAAGAACTGAAATGCGTTGGCATTAAGCACCTGTGCAGATGGACTGAATGAGTCATGCAGGTTAATGGAAGGAGGCTGAAAAGCCTCCCTGCACCTCCATCTGAGCCTTTTGTCTATTTCATCTATGAATCCAATAATTGAGTGACACATCCATTTTCTATTTATGAGCTGTGGTTGCATAAGAATGCGGAAAGAAAGGTGTTGTAGAGAAAGGTCAGAGTGAGAAACAGAGAAAATGGGAGAGATTTTTTTCAGAATTTAAAGAGTTTCTAACATATGCATCCTCATATGGGTATAAACTGAAACTTGCTGTATTCACATATCTATGTTCTTTTTATCTGCCTTCTTTTTGATCATGTAATGTGAGTACTTTGGTGTGTCATTGTTTATGTGTGCATGTACTCGTCCAAATGTTTAGGGGGAACTTTGAAGAAATTTGATATTTTTTTTGCCAAAACACGAAACATAAATCTGAGACCAGCTGTCCCTTTTTCTTAGGGACGCCTTGGAGCTTTTACTGACATGTGTATGTGCAGAGGGATAAACGTGTGAGTCATTCTGAGTCATAATTGGATTATTTAGCTGAATTGTTGAAAAGAAAATGATCTGATATGAAATGGAAAGGTTAGAATAATAAAAACAATTTCAGTGATTGGCATAAACATTAGAGCATAGTGGCATGTTTTCTAATCTAGGGAAATTATGCTAGGCTAATTTGAATAGATGATGCATGTAAAGAGTGTAAGGACTCCCATCCTGATGTTATCATCTTCTCAAAAAGCTCTTTAGAGAAATATTATAGAAAATAGTTCGCAAAAATTTTCTAGATCATTTCTCAGTTTTGTCCTACCATCACAAACGTAATTGTGTAAAGTTTTCTAAGCTCTACTGGAGAATTGATCAGATGAGGAAAGTATTTTTTTGGTCAGAACATCCCCAGAAGTGTCTGATATAAAATAAAGAGTGTATAAGTGGAAAAGCCCTTTATGCCCACTGTTTTGCAGGCTGGAAGTTAGATGAAGCTGTTGCAGATCTGCAGGAGCAAGCGACAGGATGATATCTGTCACTTGGGAATTCCTACATGAATCAACACTGTAAGAAATGTCTGTATAATAACATTATAAAGTATTGTATTTATTTGAAGGAATTCTCCGTAATTTGTTTTTACGGATCTTTCGACTCCACCGGCGACAATAACAAACATTTTAGAGATATTTACATCAGAGAAACATTCATAAAAATAAATTCTGTAAAAAAAAAAACTAAAAAAAAACCATTTTTTTAAAGACAAATTCATTAAAAAAAGAATTAATAAAAAAACAAAAACAAAAGTCCTGTCAGAAAATTACAAGAACATTTTAAATTTTTCTTTTTTGTAATTTTTTTACAGTGTACGTTGTGGAGATAGAGGGATACGAGTAACCATGCTGACCTCTGTCTACAAATATTTGCACCAGAAGTAGGTGTCGGGGGTTAGAGCTGTACTTTGGGGTAATAAAGGAAAATGTTGCTCTGTGCTTCATTGAATTGTTGTGCAGGATACTTTACATAACACAGGATTATTAGATGTCTGGTATTATAGATACTATTAGCTTTTTTACTGTAATCCTCCTTTTGCCATTCTCCCAGTTTTTTTAATTATCTTATTTTTTTTATTGGACCATATGAGTTGTTGTCCAGAGTGGCTCCAGTAGAGGTAGCAGATTATCAACCCATCTGTTGGTTAGACTTTCATCTAGTCCCTGGATTATAGCTGCATCACAGAATCTCAGGTAATTTCATTTAGTAATTAAATGAGGGGCCAACAGGCTTGGCTATGGCGCTATTAATCTGAAAACCATCACTGATCCTGTTAGCACAGATTAGATTTACTTGGTTTTGCTTTTTAAGGTGAAACTATTAGGATGATTCCAGCTGTTCTATGTATCATTCTTGTAATAAGATGGTTTCAACTAAATTTACTGAAAGTATAGGGTTAACCATGGAGCCAAAGCTCTCATAATTCATTTAAGAGTCAAAGTTGAACAATTTTCACTCAAATTTACCATATCTAAACTTATATTAAATGTATTAAACAAATACAAGAAATGAGGCTTTTTGCACCAATAAAGTTAGATTTATTTAAGCCACTCTGCATTTTAAATGTATGTTTAGTTTTTGGGTGCATCTTTTTACAATGAATTTGTTTGTGATCTCATATGAATCCCGTCACTCATTTCTAAGCAAAACAACTTGTTTTATTTCCTCTGTTTTTGTTGTTCTGTGAGTGAACCGAAAGCTGCTTCCCTTCTATAAGATAAGTCAGAAGAGAGCTAGCAAGACAGAAAAGCTTATGATTGGCTGAAAACAAACCCAACAGGATGTATACAATTTCTGTACAATGAGTTGTCACAGAACTAATGTCTGGTGAGGTGAAATGTTACCCAGAAACAGGCTGCTGAATGAGGTAGAGAAAATCTGAAACATTTAGTTTATTGAAAAAACATTATGTTCTTTTTTATATGTAAACAAAAGTTAAAAGGGTGTTTTTTTTCTCAGAATCCAGTGATCTGATTGGCTGGTGAGAGATTCGAATTGAACTCCTCAGCATTTGATCGATCAGGACAGAAATTTAGGAACTTCTTTCTACTTTTTTCTCTCATTCTGTACAAAGTAAAATGAATTATTTAAATTGCTCCACTTTTATTTTAAGGCTGTTCACCTTTAAATAAAAGCTTAGAATCTTACAGTTATGTTTAAACTCCATGGCAAAAAAAAAAAAAAGCTTTATGCAAAAACAAAGTATATCTACAGGATTGGCTCTCATCCTGTTGAGAAACGGAAAATGGAAGGAGTGGAGGAAGTCTGGGAGGCGACTGAAGGAAACAATTTTACAAGAAAATTAAGGAAGCCAAAGAAACTAAACGGAGAAGAGCTCTATGTTTTTTTCCCCCAGCTGAGCTCCATCAAAACATAAGACAGTGGTGCTTGTCATTGAGAAAAAAATCTCCAAACATTTTGGAAACAAACCACCTGGGGACCTGCTAGCCAAACCTGAGGCAATGCGTCCGACAACTAAAGCTTGACTGAAACTCGGTTTTTAAACACAGCTGTGAAATCAACAACAGAAGCTCTCAAAAAAAAAAAAAAAAAAAAATATGATGAAAGGGCAGAGCCATAAAAAAAAACAAAACAAAAACAGCTGTAAACAGAGGAGGAGGCCTTAGATATTAGCTTTGAAAAACAAACAGTTCAGCCAGTCATACCTGTATGTAAGCAAGCATTTTAATGTAAACAATGTTAAAAATGTCACCAACAACACCCTGAGTTTAACTGTTGAAAAATGACACCTTTAAAGCTTTTAACACTGCCAAGTTAAGAAAGTCTTTAAGATGAAGGATGAAAAGTTTTCAACCACGAAAACTGAAACTTTCTATTATTTTTAACCTTTTTTGGAGTCACTGAACTTTAAAAAGACTTTTGATAAACAAAATCTCAGAAACTCCAATGAAATAAAGCAGCCTGGTTAGTTGTCAAAAGAAGATCTTAAATAATGTAGTGACTGATAAAGTTTTTACTGCAAAAACGATAGAGTTTAAAGTTACTTAGCCATGGGGAGTCCTTTACTCTGTGTTGTGCTTTAAACACATGGGGTTAAATTTGAAGAAACAAAATGATAGAGATGAGTTTTGTTTTGTCTTCATTACTAAACAATCATAGAGATATTTATACTTTTTCTTTGGCCAAATACACGTCACGTATTCCTGCCCTAATAACGCTCACTTGTTGCTACAACCCAACGCTGCAGCTTTAGGAGAGGATTACGTTGCCTTTCAGAACACTTCCACTCCATCACTATGACAAAGGTCAGTCTGCAAACACAATGGCTTTCAGCAGCTGGTTGCCTGACTCACCTCCAAACCATCTGACCCTGCAACATATCAGAGAGCAAAGCTCAATATAAAGAGTTCAAAACAACACATCTCATGTGCTCACTCTGTGTAAGCTGGACACATTTACAGCTACAGACTAATCGTAGATGAGATCATTGACTAGGACAGGCCACACTAGGTTACCGTAAGTGCAAAGACCAACTTTGTGACTGATTAGTTTTTAGACTTGTGTGTTTTTTTAACTGGCTAAGTTTACAAAATGCATGTCATTAAACTTGTCAGTTAAATTCAAAGTTAGAAAGATGTCAGGTTTCACATGATAGAGCCAGCTTCTTTTGATGAAGGTTTCTTGTGGTCTTTTCCAATGCAGCATCTAACTGCATTATCTATGGTGACGTAGTTTCTCAGTATTAAATCTCCTCTAAGCTTTTTAGTCAGTCTGTGAGTGATTTTATTTTTCTCTGCTTCCTGGAACAACAGAGGAGCATGCACACTGCTCAGCCCTGCAGCCGACACAACATCCATGGTTAATAAACTATGTGCAAACTGTGCAAACTTTCCTAATCACATATAAAACGTATCCCCATCCCTTCTCCGTCCTTCTTTAGATCATCAATTTTTGCAGCTTATCACAGACAACAAGTGCTATATAAATGCATTCATTGGTCCGGGAAGGAGGGGAGGGAGAGTGTGTGCCTTATATGAAAGAGCCAATTGTAACGACAGCAATTAAGAGTGCATGACTGAGGATAATAGACAAAAAAATTGGGGTCAAAAGGCTAAACTGGTGCAGAGACAGAAACCTAGTCTTGAGTTGATCATTTTGTTGTTTATGGTTTTCAAATGCTCTGAAAATAATCGTAGTTACTAGTTTATACTGAATGAAATTTCTCATTTATTAGTCTTGGATTTTAATATTTATGTTTTTGCAAAGTTTTCTAGACAAATACAAATTTGATAACATTTTGTACCATGACAACCTACTGTATATGTCAACCTATGAGGTGTGGGATTAATAAATATGGGATTTAATATGACAACCAACCCAAAAATAAGTTGTTATTGTTGCTGGTGTTTTTTTTTTTTTGTTTGTTTGTTTTTTGTTTTGCTTTCCTTTCTTGGAAATGACAAACTGAAAAGTGTTGAGTGCTTATAATTCCTTAGTTCTGCTCAGTCAGTGTTTTGGTCTTTCTCAGCTTTTTGCATCATTAGACTGAAAATGTTACACCGACCAGCTTCCCCATTGAAGAAGGCATTTCCACAGAAAAACCTAGCTGCCATATTGTTTTATTTTGTCGGGGTTCAGGGTAATGTTTAGTTTCACTATAAAGCAACTCTACACATATTGTCATGACAAAAACCTTCTGTTTTTTTTTCTTCTCTGACCAAAGAAACTACCTGTTCTTGAAATCTCTGTCCAGCTGAACTTCAATCTTTTAAAAAGGGTGTGTATTTGTTCCAACCTGCAGACTGTTTATGGTTTTCTGTCAGACATCCACTCTCTTTAAGAGGCTTGTCCATTCAGCTGGACAGCAATGTAAAAAAAGGCCTGCCAAAAACTTTTCTGTAAGTTTTCTGTCAGATTTTTTTTCCAAATTTTGGATATTGTTTTATGTAACTTTACCCTGCTTTAAACGTACTTAAAGTTTGCTTCTAAAGCTTTCCGTTGTGTTCAATGGTTTTCATTATGCTATTTGTTTGGCAATATTCTAAGAAAAAACTGAGGTATTCACGGAAAAACTGGATTTATACTAAGATTAAATTATACATGTAGATTCGACATAAAAATAAGGTGATTTTTAGTCATTTGGTTGAGTTGCATTTTGTTTACAGCATATTAAACTAAAGATGGCTGAAAAAACAAATGCACAATATGTTTAAGGATGTACTAGTAACGTTTGAAAGGGCTCAGTTGTGTACAATCAAAAAGACAACCTGGTATTTTATTTATAAAATACTAAGAACTAATAGTACCAGTTATCTCCTCTGTTCTAATGTGTTTGCTTCACCTTTAAGAGACCTTTTAAAACACACAGCATCATAACTTGGTTTTCATGCTCCTTTCAATCCCTCTTCCCTATTATTTCCCTCTTTTGCAACAGGAACATGAATCACTCCCATGAGTGGAGCTGGAGGAGCACTTCACTTTAAAAACAAGCAAACTGTTCCCTCCCTTTATGTGTTTACTGAAGAGCTGGTTGCTGCCCAGATTTTACTGCGAAACAGTTGTTGATTTATGAAAAGACCCTGAATGTTCTCATATTTGTGCTCAATCAAATCAGATTTAAGGCTCATCTAGTGGCATTAACCTTTATCTTATAAAAACACATTTAAATCAAGTTGAACAAACTTTGTGATGGTTGGCCATCAGCCTGACATTTAAAGCTTATTTTTTAACTATCTGACAACCTTAAAGTGTTATTTCAACACATTCAGTATAACTGGAGAATTGCCTATCTATAAATGCATATCAGTGTTATATGAATCAGCTGCAAATGCCAACTTTTTGAAAGAATTTTGAGCATCACACACTGATTAAGCTCAAACAGAGCTGATCTGAAGGGATCCTATGTTTACATTACAAACAACCGTGCAAGAGTAAGCCAGAGGAGCCTCTAAAGAGATTCAAAATGAGAGGTAAACACAGAAAAGACCCCTCCTATAACAAACCGTCTCCAAACACATTTGAAGTGGCGGGACTGAGTAGAAGCCTTGCAAACGCAGACGGCCGGGAATGTCTGCCGTGACTCGTTAGTGACGCACTATTTGTTGTTGTGCCACGCTGCAGTGCTCTTACTGTGGGAGAGGAGCACTTTATACACTTGTAGGGAGGGCAGGGGAAGAGGAAGGGGTTTTGTTGTGAGACAGAGCGGGTGTTCTCTCTTTATTTCCGTCCTTTCTTGAAAAGACCACTACCCCCCTCGGCCTTCTGCTCCTTTTCCCTCCCCTCATCTCCAACACTCCTGTTGCCCTAAATGTGATCCTTGCACAGAGAGAGGATCTGTTCCCACAGAGTGGAGGTCAACCCTGACTGACTCACAGAAACCTCAGAATTTGCATGCAGACAGTTATTATGTTGTACTTTACGACATGCAATTCCTTTAAAAGCATAGTAGAGTCACTTTTGTTTTAAAATTTTTAAAAGTCTTGATGCAACAGCTGATGGCCCATATTTCTGTAGTCTTTTGTAAATCATGAACATTAGTAGCTTTTTTTACAGAGGAAAATACACAAGAAAACATGCAAACAAAAGATGGCTTGAATGACTGAAATTTAAAAAAAAAAAAAAAAAAAAAAAAAAGAAATCAGCTGATCTTTAATTTCAGAGATTCAACTATAAAAGTTGAATCTCTAATATAAAATCTAATGAATCTAAAGTCGAATCTAATGTATAATATAAAAATTAGTTCATCAACCTGATTAAGTTCACAATCATCAGAAGTTGAATAAAGCCAAACATTGTTCACACCCTTCAGTGATTTAGGTTCAAATTAGGTCTTTTAAATGTTTTTATTTGATTTTAGTCTGCCATTTTTCAGTTGTTGCTTCACTGAGTTGTGGATCTTTCCCTCAGTGAACAGTCTATTCTAACATGATTGTTTGTTTTTCATTGGTATTTTAGTTTTTCTTGCACCATAGGCTTTTCTAGAACAGGGTTTGCTGTGCGGCTGACACACCTACTTTTCTCCACTGTGGATGAATATTTCTATTCTACTGAGTTCCAACTTTACAAGCATGTTTATTCTGACTGAAAGGGACACAGATGAGTTGGAGCCAGAGCCCTGGCTGAAGCAAACCTTTCAACTTTAAAGACTTGGAGCTCAACACCAAAGATAAATGACCCAAAAAGGTGGAAACATGCAGAAAAGTGTAAGATATTTTCATCGATAACTAAAAAGTTTGATTTTCATCCAGTTTTTTTTTAACAAATTGATTTAAAATAAAATTTGAATTATGAAACACATTATACTTTGTCTCATTATCTTTGTATTACTGTCTTGATTTTATTTTTTTTTTATGGAAACAAGAGATCTTTCATGAAAAACTTTTGGTCAGAGAAGTTGATCTACCAGAGTTTCCTTATGGAGACAAATTTTTCCCCATTTTTAGCCGAAGGTTATGGACATCAGCTCGTTATAAAAAGTCAAAGTTTTTCAATCAGTAGCGAAAATGAGCTTTAAAAAAGCACATTTGCAAGTTTGTGTAGCAGCTAGCTATCCTGCAGTGCTAATGCTAGCTCGTATTCAGACAGAATGTTAAAAAGAAGTTTTAGCTTTGTTATTTGTTATTTCTGCTAGAAAAGTAAAACTTGTTTACCAAAAAATGCCAATATAAACACTATTAACGTTTTTACTTTTCTGTTTTACTATTGAAAGGTTTTAACCCTTTTTTTAAACAAAAAAGCTGTAGTTTTGGTTGAATTTTTAAGAATTTATTGGCATTTAGTTGAATGCCCTGAGCTTTAACAAGTTCGGTTTTGTTTGTATGTGTTTTAAAAGACATCATATATTTCTAACTTAGGGTTTTAATAAAAAAAGTTTGGCAGTAACATGTATTTATGGGACAGGACCGAAGCCCTAGGCTGTTGGTTTTGAAAAAGGAAAAGATTCAGGCTTAAAAAAATGGAAGATTTTCTTTGCCAAAACATAAAACCAAATAGCCAAGTCCTTAACTTCCAGTGGCCTGCTGCCCAGAGCCCTTACTGACTCAAATTTGTTCTCACATTAAAGTCTGGAAACAAAAAAGGGAAAAGAGATTGAGATCTTAAAACACTTGAAAGAAATGTGTCGTAAGCTGAAGCAAAAGTCCATTTTTTGATTTTTTTTTAACAAGGCCCTGTTATGTAAGTGTCTAAAAACATCCTAAAACCAGCTTGCACCAGGACAAAATTTGATATAAAGCTTTTGTGTGCACCGCTGAGCAGAAGGGAACACTCTGCTTGCTTCCTGTTTGTGTCACATTATAACCCCTCCTCTTCTGTTTCCTTCCCTGGGGTTTGATTGTGCACCTGCAGCCTCAGGCCAGCACAAACACTCTCAGCTGTTTGCCACTCGAATGGACGCTGGATTCATCAGGGCCACAACAGCAAACTGTATATGGAAAACAATGCTACTCCTTGGTGAAAATAAGTTTGTTTTTCAACAAACTGTCGACAGAGTAGACAATAGAAAGCCCAGAATGCCCATGGATTCCTTAGCAATTGTTGAGTTCGATGTTGACTGTTTACATTTTGTCACAGCTGTGAACATAGATATTATTTCTGTCCTATTATTCAGAAGAATGGGAGGAATGTGAACAGTTAATAAACCTTTTAAAGGTGTAGTTGATGACTAAAAACCTGCAAGATTTATGGCATATCTGTAATTTGCATAACTTCAGATTAAAAATGTCATCTTTTAATTAATCAATAAAGAAATCAGTCATTTGGATTTATTAATTGCAGTGAAGTGATTTCCATTTCTAAATACAAGACCTAGTGTATGGCATAGATACACAGCAGACACCTTGTGATAAAAAGTACTTAAGAATTATAAAACACTTAATAACTTAAGAACAGCTTCAGAATAACCAAACATTGGGTCATCATAAGATAATATAGGAAAGGTAAGAAAATAATAGAATAAACAATAGAACTTTGCTAATGCTAAAAGATAACGTAGGTTTCATAGCTCTCAGTTTTACATTTTGGCGAAAAATATCTGCATACTGTTGGAGAAACCTGAAGTCATCATTCAGAGGATGAGAGATGACATCTGTACCTGCCTGATATACAAGTATTCCAGGATTAGTTGCATTCACTCATCAGCCTATGGGACCACTTCACTGTTTGGATCGGACTGTTTGCTTTGCATTCAGAGAAACATGTGGAAGTACATCACTTTTGGAAATGACCGATGTGTTTATTTGCAGATTGTCATGTTGCCTGACCTCAGCTCAAGCCCAGCCTGACTCTAATGTCCATACCTGCTTTGTTTGTCTACATCAGTGTCAGTCACCACTGATTATGTTTCTAATTTTTAAAACAGAAAACGTTTTCAAAGAAATAATATGTATTCTTATTATAAAACTGATAATGAATTCATCCAATACTCAACAAATAATCTAACAGGGATTTACTTTTTACTAATTAATTAAGCCTTGAAATCCGATGTTTTCTGTAATGTTCAGGAAATATTCAGCCAGAATTTTGCTTCTGGTTGGTTCACTGTGCATTAGAAAGGTACTTTAATTTGTCTGGTGAAGTTTTTTTTGGAACTATTTTTTTAAACAAAAAATCAAAATCAGTATTCCATTTTACTAAATTGACATTCAGTACATTTTTATTTATTAATACTTTATCATTATCATTTATCTTTTTATTTAATGGGAGGTTATGTAAACTTCCAAGCACAACTGTATGTCATAGTATAGACAATAGTCTTGGGGTGAATATATGTGAAAGTGAGTAAAAATTATGTTTAATTTCACCTGACAGTACCACCTTTGTAAAGATGTTTTTTCACTTTTAATAAATGTTGTTGCACAAACTACTTTTGATTCAAAAATTTTCAAATAACTTTATTATTTTATTACTGCCTATAACAAAGACCAAATCTCTTTTCATTGCCATTTGTAGTATCAATGTAAAGGTCAGTTTGACTGTTGTAAGTAATTATTTTCAGATTTTAAAAGAGAAAATAAGCATGTAGACAGATGCAAAAAAATAAAGAATAAATAAATTCTAAAATTCTTTGCCTGATGCAGATACCTAAGAATATTATTCTTGAGGCACTTTGTAATAGCTAGCTGCTTCTCTTTCTACTTCACTTTTAACATTTTCTTCAAAAGCCAAAGAAGTCGGCAGAAAACCTCCAAAACGACATAGTTTTTACCAATAAGAACCTTCACAGATACAAAGACTTAATAGCACTAATGAATATCTTTAGAAGGCACCTATTTGGACATGTAGCAGGGAACAGTAGCGCACACAGCTACACAAATATATATCCCCTCCCACTGGATCAAATGCCACATCTGCAGACAATGTAGGAGTGGTTTACTGTAAAGCCACCGGAGCTACAGAGAAATTACAGAAGTAAATCAAAACACTGAGTCTGCACTACATCCCAGCTGTATCTTTATACTTTTGTTTTTTGCAGGAGTGTGGGCAACCCACATCCCACTTAAGATCTCTGGTGGCTTAACGCTTTATTGCTTGGATTGAACAGCAGTAGAGTGGGCATTTCATACATACAGTATAGGGAGAATGAAACTGAAAGAAAACCTTGCCTACTCTGTCTCTTTAGGAGAAGGTTAGATGAATATATGTTTCACTGGCTCTTTCTAAATATTTACTTTGGATGGGTTGAACGCTTTAATTAGACAAAGAATCTGAACGTGAGAGGATGGATAATTAAGACTGTTAGAGGGCTGGGGAGAAACTGGGAGCTGACAGATGTGGTCTACTCCTTTGTAAGGTCCTGACCTTTTATGTTATATTCACAAGACACATTGGTTTGATTCCCACCCACGCAAGTTTGTTCACATTTCCAGCGAAGTTCAAGTCACAACAATAAAAACAGCAAAAAAATCCCAGTGATTCAGATGTTTTTCATCAGTTAAAAACCAGTTTGTACTTTTTGGCCAAAACTTTTGGCTGACTAAGTTTTTTCTTTTTTTTTTTACGTTTGCAGGTTAGCAGAAAATGTAATTTTTTTATCCTCCACAGAGGATGTTAGATGGGTCTGTGTGTGTGGGAACATGTGGGTCATGCATGTTAAGTTGTTATATACCTCCCATCCTCAAAGGATATCTGTGTGTGTGACATGGAAGTGAGGGGTGCATGCAGGAAACAGGCCGTCTGTCTTACCACCATTAATCTTAGGGGTGCCACGCCAAAACACAGGCGAGACAAAACTAGAGGTTCAGTGCCTTCCAATGATATTCATACCATTTAAGCTTTTTTAGATTCTGTTATGTTACAGCTTTTTTAAAATACATTTATTAAGTCTCACTAAATAGTGTGCAAGCAATCTTTCATTACAATTATAGCTGCAATTCTTTGCTGTAAGTACTGTATTCTTTAACAGCTTTGAACATCTAAAGAATTGATTTTTTTCAGTCTTTTTTTGTAGAGTTGCTCAAGCTCTGGACTTTGACTAGACCTTTTGGACAAAGATTTGGACAGTTTCTGGACCAAATCCTGACTGATAGCAGTCCATTCTTGCACAATCAATGCTTGCATTTTGTCAGAATTCCTAGGTT
>JAUZNJ010037510.1:0-11431 GCA_034780135.1 Jordanella pulchra | reverse complement strand
TACAACATTTTTTAATTTTTGATTTCCATTTGAAAAGTATTTAAAACGTATTGATTTGAATGGCAAAAGATTGTAATGAAAAATTTGATTGCCTCTGTTAGCAGTTCATCATCTAGCCCTCAGCAGGATAATAGTCCTAAATGGATTTCCAAGTAAACAGAAAAAAAGGATCTCCAGGTGAATAAGGCAGCATTCTCAAATGACTACCTTAGTTTTAGCAGCTGAATCCTGGAATCATGATTGTCATGTTCTCCATGTGTTTTTGTTTAAGTTTGACTTGTGTTTACAGCATTCATGATCTACTGTATGTTATTTACTTTATCTACCTCCATCCATGCACAGTTCTCTTCTTGTGCAGTACCATAATGTTTTGCCTTTCATATTACTAATACTCTTCCACTCATTGCTGCTTCCAAGATGTACTCAGCACTTTGGTGCAGCTCAAAAATGAAACATGTATTCTGACAGGGATAGATGCAGAAAGATAATTTAGATACGAAAGATAATTTAGATAGCACTGAACAAAGATTCCTCTTTTTGTGAAATGTTGAAACAGAAGAGCAAATGCTGTACTGTTGGCAAAAGACGGCTAAACAAAAGTATTGACCGCAGGGCCGACAATAAGTGAAGCAGTGTTCAATTTATTAGAAATGTAGGTAAACAGAGCTGGCCCAAGCCACAATTGAACTGTGTGAATTTCAACACAGACCATAGATCTAAAATTCTTATTTGATATTAATAGAATAAATACACTTAAATTGTTATAAATATACAAAGAAACTGGTAAGCTTAACTTATAAATTACAAAGAATATCCTTCCTTGCTTGTTAGTTTTGACATACTTACAATTTAATGCCACAAGTGAAATCTTTTGTTTGTTTTTTAAGCTTGGTTTGTTCATAAATAAACAATCAGGAAATAATAACCAGTTACCTTTATATGTTTTGAAGCTTAACCAAAGCTTAACCAAATAAATATGGTCCTCTGTCCTAGATTCCAACAAATCTTTCTTGCGTATTATTAGTGGTCTTAATGCTTTTAACAGTAAAAGGGGTCTCAAATCAAATTCTGCTTCAGGCCCCAAAAACCTTAGGCAAGCTCTGTGTGTAAAGATGTACAATGAATGTATATTCTCTAATTAAAAGTTATTCATTTCAGCTGAGTTTGTATGACATTTTTGGAACAACAGGACCAAAGACAGATAAAGCCACAGGAAGGCAATCTTCAAACCAAATGAAGAGCAAGATAGAGGATTAACATCTGATGTGCACCATATTGAAAGCCTGCTAATCACAGTTTGTGTTTATTCTGTTGACAGCATCCATAAAGTTTGTTTTGATGACAAACAAGCAGCAAACCGGTAGCACGTCGAGGAAGTACAGCAGAAGGGCACATTGTGTTTGTGATGTGAGTGAGGGGGAGGTGTGAAAACAAGATATGGCAAAACCCATCTGCCAAACACCTTTTTCTACTGGCCGACTGGCAGGCTTTAAGCTGAGGCGAGCATGACTCAATCTTTATCTGGAATGCCAGCAGCTAAATTACTATACATCTCAAAGAGAATATGTGTGTGAGTGTGTGGGTGTGTATGTGTGCACTTTGGGGGTGGTGGTGTGTGTGGTCCTGCGCAGTAAAGTGTACAGATGGATGACTCATCCACCAATCATGTGACTCATCAATCACTGCAGTTACCATTTCCCCTTTCGTCCTCCCCTCCTTATTTCTACCATACTTTTTCCCCCTCCTCTTTCATCCCCATTGATGCGTTTTTTTTAGTCGTGGTACAATCATTTGTGAATATATCAAACTCTCTCTAAAAGATTTTGCTTTGTCTCCATACTGACGCTGTTTGGACATGAGTCGTGCTGTTATTAAGCTTCAGCTGATTGTAATCTTGTTTTTGTCATATTTAGCTTTTTGTGTATTTTTTTCTTGTTGCTGAATTCAAACAATACAGCACTCTCCAAAAAGCCATTAAAAAACTGAACTTTAATAAAATAATTGCTTTTATTTTTTTTATCATATAGCAAAACTAGTAATCATCATGCTGTTATTTACACATTGCACGGGCAAATTTATTTCACACTGTACATCTTACAATGCTAAAGGTGACATCAACAACAACACTCTCCTTTTACAAGACAGATGGCTTCACTGTGCACACAGTGGCCTTCTTTCCTTTGATTTTTCTTTTTTTTAGGTTCACAGTTTATTTAGAGAAAACAACCATTTTGTACTCTCCATACTGTTTTATTTTTTTCCTCTTTTTTTGTTCATTTTTTTTGTTCATTTTTTAAGATGCAAGTAGAAAGACGTGCATTTAACAGCTTACGCACAATCCCTGACTCCCTGGACTGAAGCTTTTCGATGAATATCTCCTGAAAAATAAACAAAATACCTGTAGCCTCTTGGTGGAAACATCTGTAATTAAAGGCTGCAAAACACATAGTGTAATTTCAAGTATTTCTTTTTTTTTTTTAAAGAAAAGGAAATCCAGGGATGTTGAAGAAACAAAAATGTACGTAAAAAGTAAAAGGGTTTCTGATGACAACAATAAGTTAAGGCATACATAAAACTACCATATGTGTGTTGACAAAAATAAAACTAGATCCCAGAACAGTTAAAAACCCCTGGTCCACCATGTTGGAAGTGTTTACTGTTTAAGTTTGTGCTTTTGGAGTCCACAGGGTTTCTACATCAGGATCATATGTGATTCAATTAATAAGCAATGTGATATTTCCCTTATAGAACCATGGCATTGGTAAGGCAAAATTATCTCAATCTTAAAATCGAACTGAAATGTGTACATCTGATTAAAGTTAATCCAATCTGGTATAAGAAAGGCATTTAAACACATCAAATACAACAAAAATATATTTTCACCTTCACTTTTTGTTTAAGTTTTTGATCCGCTTTTCCTTTGTAATGTGACAGAAAGATACAAAAAAAGATACAAAGTGATGCTGTAAACATATTTTTTAAAGTGTGCATCTAAATGTGTCATGGATGCATGTGTATGCATGCCTCTGTGTGTGTGTGTATGTGAGAGAGTGAATCTGTTTGAATGTGCGCTCTATAATTCTCTGAAATATACAAGAAAACATCAGAGATTGACCTGAATGGAGGCAGACATACACTGCGGTATGTTCTGTTTTTTTTTAAATGTAAACCCATCAAGAGGCTGAAATGGTCACAGGGAGTTTAAAGATGAATTTCCTTATCCTCTCCCTGACTGAAAACTTAATAAACTTACAGTGAAGAACAACGGAAATCTAACTTTTTTAACTTTCCAACTCTTGAAAATGACCACAGGCTCAAAACGTAACTCCTCTCAGTCCTTCATATTATATTTGTTTTAACATTTCTCTTTGCTAATAATCTTCAAACTTGGCCCTCCTTCAGTCCCTCTGATCTGACAGTGTCCAAAAGAGTCTCTCAATACATTCTGCGCTTCATGTAGATCCTCTCGATAAAGTTCTCCAGCTCCTCCTCACTGTCCAGCTGAGGCACCAGTCCATCTTCCTCATAGTCATCTCCTTGGGTGACCTGTGGGTAGTAGTAAGGTGGTCTCCTCCCCCTTCTGGGGGCAATCACCGGTTTTGGAGGAGGCAGAGGCTGGTAGGTCCGTGGGTGTGGAAGGATATAGTTAGAGATATAAGGAGTGAGGGGCAGGCGTGGTGGCGGCTGCTGCCTCCATCCCTGTCCCACCCGGTTCTTACCTCCACCCCTGTGTCTGCGCCTTGGGGGCTGGAGATCAAGTTCCTGGGGGCCGAAAGGCTGGTCTTGGGAAGGGGAGGACTTGCCATAGTACTGTGCTTTAGGATAGGGGAAGTAAACTGGGTAATAGGCTCGATATGGCTTTTGGTAGTAGGGATAGGAGGGGAAGGCTAAAAACTGTTTCTGAGGTTTATACCAGTAGTCAAGCTGCTTCTGCGGCTTATACCAATAGCCCTGCTTGTATGACTTGATTTTGTCTTTGTGCCATTTCTTGTTGGATTTATTGTGCTTATAAGGAGCTTTCTTGGGATTTTTTGAGGCTGTGTAGTGGTAAATGGGTGGGGTAGCAAGGGGAGGAGGCACCAGAGGCCTAAAGCGAGGAATGACTGGATTGCTGTTAAGTGGCTGCTGCTGCAACTCTTTCCTTTTCTTCTTTTTCTCCTCCACATCACTTATGATCTCAATCACATCGTCGGCAGGCAGGTGGAGTTTGCTGCTGATCTCAATCAGCCTATCAATCATTTGTTGGTCCAGGTCATCTTCGTCAGGGAGAACCTCCTCTGACCTCTTGTCCTCAGCAGTGTTGCTGCTCTTCTGTCTTGGCTTCATAAAGGACTGCTGCTTCCTGCCCATGTACTGCAGCAGCATGTCGGAGGCGATGTCAGCCAGCCTCTGCTCTTCCTCCCTGGCTTTCTCTGCCTCCTCCTGCTGCCTGAGAATCTCCTGCTTCTCTGCACGCGCCCTCGCCTCCTCTTCCATGTGGGAGAGGCTCTCCTCCTCCTCTTCAACCTCCTCCTCCAGTTCTTCGCCTCCCTCATCAAAGTCGTCCATGAAATTCCCCCCCTTTACAGGTCTATTGCGAGACATGTTGTCCTGCCAGTGCTGCTTCTTCCCAGCTCGAGCGAGCTGAGTGTTGTATGCCTTGTAGCCCTTCAAAGGAGGCAGGATCTCATTGTCTTGCAGACCCAAGTCTATGTTTTGGAAGTAGCCTCGGATTTTGCGCTCCAATGAGGGATCATCCACGTCTGAGGTGGATGCAGATTTGACTTTGTCTATGAGGTTTTCTAAATTATTTCCCTCTTCTTGCTCCTCCTCTTCATTTTTTCTTTCTTCCTTAGCTGCACTTTGATGCTCCTCTTCCTCTTTTTCCTTCATCTCATCTGCCTGAACAACTGCCAAATGGCCTAAAATTACCTTTTCAATTGCCTTATCAGCCTCTTCCTTCTCATTGTCCTCTTCCTTCCCCTTCTCCCCCTCTGTCTGCTCTGCTTCTCTTATCTCATCCCCCTGCACAGCTTCAGCAGAGGGCAGCTTCCGACTCTTATCCTCCTCCTTCCAGTCCCTGTTTCTGCTGGTAAGGATTTCACCATCCCCTGTGTGGTCCAGAGACTCCAAAAGAACGGCAAGCACCTGCTCAGGGTCACTGGCTTTATCTAATTGGTTATCTTGACCAGGATCACGACCCCAATCGTGCAATCCTTCAAATTGACCAGGCAAAATCTGGGGCTGGGGGGGTGAGAGGAGGGCGCCTAGACTGTCCTCTTTGTGGTCTGTCCGTGTGCGCCCCTGCACCACTCCCTCCCCTTGCTTGCCCCATGTCGGGGCGGAGCTGGCTAGCTGTGGAGTGACAGTGAGCAGGACCAATAGGATAAAGCGAGGTGTGAAAGGGGACTTATGACAGGTCATGACCATGCAGGACTGTCAGGAGGGAGGTGAAGCACCTGAAGGAAATGGAAGATGAAGCAGAAAAAAGAGGAGAAAACACATGAGAACCTCTTCACATGGAGTCTGATGCAAGGATTTCAATGGATATAGGATCACTAAAATAACAGGAATTAGTTTTGTTTTTTAAATAAAATCCATGGCAACTAATCATTTGCACTGCTTTAATTTGTAGACAGATGTTATTGTCCATAACCTTAGATTTGTACTATAACAAAATCCGTTAGTTTTTGCTGTTGTATACATTTTATATACATTTGAGAATAAACATAAATTACCTATGAAAGCAATATTTCTTTTACAGATACGTGTTTTAGTTTCAATCATGTTTTTCACGGCTGAATTTTTTAGCCTTTTAACTGAAAGGATTCCTCATACGCAGCTTCGGCCCTTTTTTAATTTGAATTACGCCTTATTTTGTAGGAAATTAGTAATTTACGTAGAATTTATGTACAGTGTGGCCTTTTTTCCCGTCACCTGCCTAATTATCACCTTAGCCAGACTTATATCTCCACACGGTGCTGATTAAGATATTCTAAATTAATCTTTTCCTCTCGTATTATGTCGGACGGGATGTAAGTGAGCATATCCCTTCTCCAGTCATCGTTTGCAGGACAATGAACGACTTGTGTTAAAGGAAATTAAAAAAAATCCTCACCTTTTTTTCCAAGTCAACGCAACCATGATCCAGATACCTCCCATGTCAAGAACCCATATCTTTTGAATAAAGTAGGAAAAAGCAAACTCTTTTCGTCGTTATTTTGGCTTTCCCCCGTGCGTCAAAGCATTGGGCACGACACTGGTTTAAAGATGGCAAGCAGTGGTAAGTCACGCGTAAAACCATGGGGAAATGTTGAATGGTGTTTAACCCTCCGGTCTCCGAACGTTCGGCGCAAATTGTAAACAAGCTGGATTTTAAACAAAACAAGATTTTTCTTGCCATTATTGACTGAAAAATGTTCGGCCAGCAGAGATACGTGGCTTTTGTCCTTTGTACGATTCAAGAATGTCTCCCCAGAGGCGGCAAGCGTGACGGCGGGATGCAGACGAGCGCAAAATTTTGGGGCGACGGTGCCCGAATCTAAATTTGCTTTCATTTTTATTTAATAGATCGAGCAGAAACGAAAAATATCTAAGTTGGCTAAATCAACTTGTCGCGCATAAATCGTTAAATCACTTAATTGAGAAATTGTTAACTAGTTATTTTTAGATTTTTTAAGTGACTTTTCTAATAAAAATGCACATTTTTTTGTTCATGTCAAATATTTTCTGAATTTTGAAGCAAGAAAAATCTACTAAATATAAATATTTTCCGCATACAATTACAACACATAGCAGCCGGATAAAAGCTTCACTGTCTTCTCCGAACAAAATACATTTCAATACTTTTTTCTTCTTTTTGTATTTTTACTGTGTATTCAGTTTATGCTTTTAACTCTCAAAATTAAAAAATAAATCAAAAATTGTTTACCTAAAAACTGTGGTATTATTAAAAATATAAAGCTACGTTCAAACATGAAAAATTACATGTTTTAAGTGTCTTAATTTTTATGAGCAAGAATATTTTAAATATTTTAAGATTTTAACTCCCCCACTTAAATAATGGTTATTCTCCGTGTCTCACAAAGAATATTTTTATTATACCAATAAAACTCATTTCTTTAATGAAATTTTGAATGTATTCACCATGCACAAAATGTAAAACTTCAATCTTCAAATTCGCAAAAAGAAAAATTCTACCTAAATTACTTTTTTATTTATTTATTTATTTATTGCAAAAAAGAAAAACAAAACAAAAAAAAATAGTCCGGTTTGGTCAGAGTGCCTAGCTTTGGACAAAAGCTGAGACTTGGCTCCACTTACCTGGAGTCCCACTGGGGGGATGGGGAAGCGGTGAAACTCGCAAAGCCAAAAAAAAAGCCAAGATTATTATCATGAATAGAGGATCGCCTGAGAGAATTGCAGTTTCCCCTTCCTTCTTTGTTCAGCCTGTGACAAACATCAATAATAATAAAAAAAATCTCAATCTGGGATTCTTTGTTTAGTTTTGAAGATTTGTTTATATCGCAGCGGCACTGGTGCTGGTGTGCATTTGGGTGAATGTTTTCAGCACCACGGTCAGCGCAACTTTATCGTATATACCCCCCCTCACTGGACCACGTGACGCCTCCCCGATCACCCCCCATCCACCCCACCCCCCACCCCCATCTGCAGGCGCTTCTGACGTCACTCCCATTGATAAGAATGTTGGTGGGGAGATAGCAGTGTGAGTCTAGGCTGGCCCGAGCTGATGAATGAACGGAAATGGCATGAATGAAATAGTACTTTCCTGAATGAAAAAGGAAAAAATGTAGTGATGGAGCTGCTGCGGGGCTGGTTTCCTTTCTCGCACGCTTGAAGATTAGCGTGTTGCATCTTGCTGCGGCTTGATTAAGTTCTGGAAGTATAAAAAACACAAGGGCGACCTGGTTCACAGAGTAGACTTTAGGGTCATTTGATGAAATGATATTTCAATAGGCAGCCTCAAACACTTAAGTGATGCGGACTCATTTCTCCTCAGTCTGGCTGTTAGTCGATGGTGGCCATTTCTCCTCAACTGTAATGCCCCCCCCCCCCCCGGCTGTGGTAGCTCTGTATGGATGTTATGTGATAGTCTTAATGCAATATTCTGGATTAAATTAGCACTTCACATAGACAATAAAAAATGTAAGGTCCATATTATCGTATGATATTCCTCACGTGCTTGTTTTAACTCTCATAATTTTGGATTTCAACATCTTACTAGTACATCTTTGTAAAAAAAAAAAAAAAAAAACAGTCAGGAGAAGAGCATAAACAATCTGCATATTCGATGTTAGCTTCAAATTATTATCAGTCCTGTTTGATTTAAAAGAGTCGTATTACAATGTTTTTCTTTTTTAATTCACCCAGGATTGTTCTTTTGACAGGAAGTAAAATAAAAAAATATGTAGATCGTGTGATCAGCTGCACACAAGACTAAACAGAAGTCAGCTTTGTATGTATATATGTGTGTGTGTGTGTGTGTGTGTGTGTGTGTGTGTGTGTGTATTTTTCTCTTGTTATATTTTTTCCTGATGTTTGCATCAATATGACATTTTGTGTATACCTGGTAAACTGGAAACCAATAAAAACAATGCTATATATTTCTTTTGTCTCCCTTTTACTAAAGGAAACTTGTAAAAATTGTGGGTTTTTTTCTTCTCCACTGTCACTGCATGCATGCTCACTGTGAAGGATTGCTATTCAGAGACAATGACACATTGCCAGCGAATATCCAATGTCGGCACATGTTTAACTAGGAGGAGCAAATCCTGCAAAAACAATAAAGTTTTAAACAATATGACTATATGACCTGATTAAACTCTCTCTGTAAAGTGGCCTGCGATGACATGTTTTGTGAACATATCAATAAAGTGAAATGAACTAAATTTGAATTGCAGCTCTATATGTTGTTTTTCATAAAAAAGCACCACAATCACCAAAAATCACTATAATATAAAGGGAACATATTAACCTACAGGTACCTTTTTATAGAATAAGGGTTTCAATAAATTATTGTTCCATATACCAGTCAAATTCTACCTAGAGAAAACTTGTTAGGTGTGTAGTGGTTGGCTGAAGCTGAAGATTGATTTGATTTTCTGGCATTCCAGTGGAACTCGACATATTCAAAACAGTCTTTACATTACAATGACTTGAAAAATTGAGTGGGAAATTAATACGTGGGGGGAAAAAAGCTTAGGAAAGTACAAGCTACAAACTTGAATGCTCTTATAAATTTACTTACAACAATCTCTATGGAGATACCCCTTTATCTTATTTATCACAATGAAAACATGCAATGGATTTGTTTGAAATGGCATTGCAACTTAAAAAATCAGGTAAGGAAATTACTAGACTCATGTTTCTGGATTCTTTCACAAAACTGATTCACAAAAACCTTGCTGTCTTCTTGGCGTGTACTGATGCAAAATATTTTCTAAGAATATTTACAAACCAGAAACGCTATCCTGAAGACTTTATCTTTGCTGCAGCTTCGCACATTTAATTTAAAAACATGACCTTTAATGTTATACTGAAAAAATTGTATTAACTTATTTACCAATTACCTGTGGTGTTTTATTCATGTCTTCTCATGGCACAAACATTTAAGGCCACTAATAATTTTTCATTATGCCTCCTAATGTTTTAGTAATCTTACAATGTTATGCTAAAACAGTTTTACTTACTACTTACTGGTTTAACTTAATAATGAATGAATGAATGAATGAATGAATGAATGAATGAATATGTTCCTGGAGCTGGACAATTTAAAAGAAAAAAGAAAAACAATATAATATTCATAAAAACATCTTATAAGGAACAGCTGATTAACTGTGATATTTTGAATGGCAGTGGAATTAACCCATGTCTTGGACCCAGCTGTTAGAGGATAGGACTCTGCATGATAACCTAAGAGATGGGTATAAAAGCTCCAAGAAAGAGGATTTTCACATAGCTGGAATCCCCGTATCGGAGGTGCTCCAGACCACTAGAGGGTGACGATCACAAACTCCTATGGAACCAGACCCTTTGTGAAGACGTAAATGGGATGCTCAGTGTTTTAAAAAGATTTAAATTTAAGCTTACCTTTTCTTCCTTCCCTCCAGATTTCCTCTGGGAAGGTTTCTTGTTTATCTGTTTGCCGTCTGGTCCATAAATATTTGTTAATTTTAATGTTTAAGGTCTAGTGACTAGTCCCATGTAAGATGATGAGGGTGTCCCCTTAATGGTCTGGAGCACAGCTGTTTTTGATTTACTTTTGGTATTTTGTTTCTCCAGAAAATGGCAGTACGGTTATATTTTATACAAACTTTATGCATAACTAAACCTTTAATAATTTTTTTTAAATGTTATTATAAATCATACATTAGCTACTTTTAACTTACACTGTCCTGTCAGCAAAACTTTTTTCTAAATGTGTAGCTTTAAACACTTTGGCTGTAACTCTGATCATTATCAGTACCAAGACATTGAAACAAACCCTGCATCTTTTGCTGTAGAATAGCTCAACATAGCTGAAATAAGAATAATGAAAGGGTTTAAATCTCTCACACCTTGCCAGAAACATCAAAGCAAGAATCAGAAGCTTTGCTGGAGTACACAATTACTGGTCTTACAGGGAGACTTTTATTACCCACACATGTTTTTTTACCAGTGTTTTCATCCCCCCATTTCTGCTCCATTTATCAGAAATATAAAAAAACACATCCTGCTTCCCCCTTCAGCTCGTCGTTCTCAAGGTCTGCTGTAATGGCACATTTTTGTGCATCATGGCTCAAGGCTGAAAAAGGTACACTTGTTTCTGCCAATTGGCTTTCCTGTTGTACTTCAGGTAAAGTAAGACACTGTAAGACTCTGTCATTACTGGCATCTATGTGCATAACATAGAAACAAGCTTATTCAAAATGTTCAAACCAAACTCATTTCCATAGATTTCATTTGTCACTGTCAAGCTCTTGCTTCGGCCTTGTGTGCTGCGAGATTCGGCTGTCAGCCCTCAGAGTTTATTTCTCACTGCATCATGGGTTTTCACTTCTGGCTGTGTGTGCTAAGAGCTCCTGTGTTAATGGATGGGTTTTATTCCCCTGTATGTTCAGGTAACCATAGGTAGGGATTCAAAGAAATCACTGATTATCAGTGATTAGATTTATATTCAACACAAATGTCAGCCATATGAGGTCTGGTTCTTTAAGAAAGTGTTGTTTACTGATAAGAGTCTTCACATCTTTGACCTTATTAGAAAAATATTTTACGATTAGGCAGTGCATAAGGTTCCAGGCTTCAGCATCATAAATCCATATGTATATTATTAGATATATACTGCTAAGAAATTGTTTACTATTCACATTTAATCAATTCAGGCATCTTCCTTTTATTTGGGATAATTAAGTTCAATTTAAATTATAGCAATTCAGGTAAAAAATAATGG
>JAUZNJ010037509.1:0-11431 GCA_034780135.1 Jordanella pulchra | reverse complement strand
TAACAGTAGTGACAGTGACCCTAGCCAAATGCAAAACTGGTGAAAAAGAGTCAGAAAAGATGAGGAGGAGAAAAAATATCAGTGGCCTCCACCTGTAAAACCATTCCTGTTTGATGGTCGTCTCGTTGTTGCCCCTCTATTGAACCTGTTGTTAATTTCATTAACACCAAAGCAGCTGAAACTGATTAACACCCCCCTCTACTACTGACCCGACCAAATCAATATCCCAAAAGTTTAATTAACTTGATGCTAGACTCTGATTACTCTGAAAGTGTTCCTTTCATTTTTTTGAGTAGTGTTTATATATATATACGCACTCTAGAGCAAATCCTGCTCCAGAAGTGAAATCTGTGAAAACGCAGTAACAATATGTATATTCCAAATCTGTAAAACTAAGAATGAAAATGTTTAATTATAAAGTGTGCATTAAAAATCTGGGAAAAATAGAAAACCAAAGAAAATAATTTAAAAAAAGCAAAATCTTGGAAAGCAAAGTTACTTTTTTAAAATAAAACATTTTTCTACTTTTTATGTTGGAATGCACTTTTTTCCAAATTTCCATTCAGAAATATTATTCTTTGCTTGCAATAATAATGGATTCAAATTCACCCCATAAGAGAAGCAGGGGTGTGTAAAAAACACAAATGAAATCCATAACAAAGTCTGTGAGCGTGGGAGAGCTGAAAAGTTGTACCTTAAAGGTTTGCACTGAAGGAGCGCAGAGCGACGACATGACTGTGTGTCTCTAATCATTCCTTCTGTCTCTGTGTCGGTGGAAGGGCTTGATCACTGCATGTTAGCGTCGCCACGTCGTCTTATAAATGATTTCTTTTCTACAACGTGTTCGAACTGTGTGACTCAGGCCGGCTGCATTCACTTCTGGTCAACTCCTACACAGGAATCCATACAGAGTTTCAAAGAGTGTTAACTAAAAAAAGTGGAGTGCGGGGGGGCAGTGATAGAGGGAAATTATGCCTTGCAGTCGTGTTTGAGTTTTGTGTGTTTGTGTGAATCCAGCAGCAGGAAAGCGAGCATGTCTCAGCTTGAGACTGAGCACCGTGAGGCAGAGCAGCAAATTATAGCAGTTCAGGGATGAGCCTGAAGCTGTCAGCAGAAATGGAAATAAAAAGGAGCTCTGAGTGGCCCCACAGCAAGTCAAAATGACAGCCATATAAATAATATTGGCTGAATATGCTGCAATTTGGGCATCATTTGCCCTGCTGCCCCTCCTCCTTACAGAAATTAGAATAACATAAGACAATTTATCCTTTTGAAGGTTAGAATGAACATTTCCTACCTGTGCATAGAGAGGACCAGCGTTAGCTAGACTCAGGGCGCTGAGGCTGAGCAGGCCCTGCTCTCTGCCTGCTCTACTGCCTGACCCAAACTCTGAAAATCATTACTGCACCATCTGTCTGTCATGACTTTGGCATATTTTCACTTCACATTTATTACGTTTTTAACTAAAACCAGATGCAGACGGCCTTTAAGGCGAAGTCTGATGCACCTCTCGGGGCTAATGGCTCAGAAGTGTGAACGTTGCCTTGGAGGGGCCTAATTCTGCCCCTTTTAATATTGAAACACTGACATTCCATGAAAATACGGTGTGGAGCTCGCAACCTTGGCCTCGTTATGAAGGCAGGCCAGATTACGTCACAGATTCCTGAGTGGATTGGTGTGACCGTGTCAGTGTGCTTAAAGGAGTCCAGAGAACTCGGGGACTGTTTGAAGGAACCAAAGTCTGTGACAAAGGAAAGGAAAGAATGTGTCACAGACACAACAGCGCACAAAAAGAAACAACAAAATAAAGGTGATTTAATCAGTAGATTCAATAAAAAAGAAATAAAATGAATAATGAAATACCTGGACATTAGGTGACACAAGGTGAGTAATCTAGATAACAACAAAAATAAACTCACAGCATTTCACAGGAAAAACCAAAGGATTTAATCCATTGCCTGATATTCAGAATCAGCCTGGAGTGGAAGGAAAGCGACTGGATGAGAGAGTTTAAAGGTGCTGACTCACTTTATTGGACATTTTAAAATGTAAACACCAGTAGCTCACTTTGGTTGCAGACAAAGTGTTTCTGAAAGATCACTACGTCCTGCTGGTGTATTATTTGTTATTGTTTTTTGCCCAGTTTCTTAATAAGTATGTCGTGTGTATACATTTAAAACATCAATGGAGACACAATACTGCTGTTGTCTGCAGGGGGTAAACAAAGAAGTAGCCTACTGCGGCTAACCTAATTAGCTCCTCCCACAGAAATGTGGAAGTATTGAGGAAAAGCCTAAGATCAAGTGTGATTAAAGATAAAAAATAAATTTGATTCCAAGAAGAATCAGACTGGAGCAGTGATTGAAAATACAGCAGGGACATTGGTGTTCACTGACGCTAAAGCTAAAGCTAATGGTGTTCTGATGTGATTGATGGCTGCGTAAATAAACACCCTTATTGATACTTAAAGTAGTGATAGATATTGATTGTCTCTAAGGTCTGAGTACAAATGATACTATGAATAGATTGATAGATAAATATGCTGACATGGCCTCACCTTTACGCTGTTTGCGATTGAATTTCCTTTTCTCTAGATGTTTCCTTGTATCACAGTACGGTGTTTTATCAGTTTAATTGGGGGATTATAGAATATGACGTTTTCGTAAATCATAAGGTTTGTAATGAAATTATTTATAATTTATTAAGTTTAAACATCTGTCACCAATATGATGCGATAACACCTGCCCCTCTTCAGTAATTGATATTAATTCACAACGAAAATAATGGCCGTGCAGGTGATCAGGGGTTAGCGCGCATGTACCCATGTACGGAGCCCTTAGTCCTCGGCGCGGATTACTAAATAAAGTATAAAAACAATAATCAGAAACAGCTCAATAGACTGTGCCGTTTTGAATCGTCTCACACAGTTTTTTTCTCTCAACTCCTCTGTTTGTTCTGTCTAACAACCACCACAATCGAGTGTTTCTGGACATAAGTCAGCAGGTAAATCAATGACTCAACAATTCGTCCAATTGACTCCTTTGAAAGAAATCCTCTGATTTGTTAAAACCGTAACACAGCCGATGGAAGAAGGTCAAGCAATTAGAATATTGGGTTTCAGGACCTTTTCCCCTCTTAGATTGGTGTTTATTTCCAACAAAAAGATGCCATTAGAACATACTGAAACAATTACGTGTAAATTTTTCAAGCTCGCAGACGGCCCTGAGCGAATACTGTTTGGAATTACATCTTTAGAGATTTTTTCCTCCCTTGTTCTGTTTTTTTCACATACAATGCTAATAAATGCCAGAACGTCAGAAAGAAGCCAAAGCTCAGCCAACATCCTACATGAACTCAGAAGGATATGCATGGATCAGTCTCCATCATCTGTTGTTTATTCTAGAAACAATGCTCTGCTTTATGGAAAATAATGTTTTTTCTTACATGTCAAAACAAACAAGATGCACGTCTGAAAAGATGAATTCACTGATATTTGACGCACTGCTGATGTTGCAAAGTCAGACGAACAGAGTAAGAAAAACATTGACATATTTTCTACTTATTCGCAAACGTGGATGATATTCATACATACGTTCCGATAAACATTTAGTTTACATTTAAAGTAGATTAATGTGATATAATCAAAACAACTTTTACTTGGTATAGTTTCCTTTTTACTTTGGTTTAATGGTTGCAGAAATACAGATTGGCAAAAACAAGCAGACATGAAAATATATGTGTTTGAATTACTCTCTAATAATATGGTGCATAGAGAATACTTGTGGTAAAATGATTTCACTGTTTACTGCAGCTTTGAAAGTGACAGTTTGGATATTTCATATTATGGTTGGAAACTTGTACCAGTGAGCTAAGTGTTGATCAGAGCCAGAGCTGAATGAGAGTAGATGTTAAAACAACTCTGTTCCAGAACCGAATCACCGCGAATCAGTGAGAATGCTCCTTATCAACATTTAAACCGCTGTCATATTTATAGAATAATATAGAAGTTGGTTTAATGAGCTTTTTATTGGGACGAACTGCAAAACAGAAGGATGTGAGGCAGATCCAGCAAGAAACGCTGCCATAAAACAGCAGTAAGGAAAAAGTATAAAATAAAATAAAATTTAGCTAAAGAACTGGGAGGCTTCCAGTTTTATGAAAGACATCATTTTTAAAACTCAAAGTTTGTTTAAATGTATTTGGGATCACGTGGTCAAAAAAACAGATGCTAACTAATAATAATGTCTTTAAAGAAACTTATAAATAAATAAACATCATTAAGAAAATTTCAATTAGTAATTCTGCCACTGATGTTTACCAGACCTCACAAATAGAGCGCCATATAAGCAATAGCTCATGCATGTTAATTAATGTTGCATTCCACCTCTTTAACGCTGCATACAGGACAACAAGATTATGATCTCATTAGTTTTCATCCTGCTCAGCCGCACCAATTAAAGGACATGAAATTACCCATAATTCCTGTTGGTTATTGTGTAATCATATGAGCTATTCTTCTGATAAGGTGTAGAGACGAGGTGTTTGAAGCCCCCTGTTCATGTTTTTTGCTGTATCTTGATGGTTTCAACATTGTTTCAGAAGTTAACAGATGTACTCATAAAACCGATATAAACCTTTGTCTGAAGAGACTCTGACATCAAATACAAAACACTGGAAATAGACGGATCAATTAACTACATCTGACAAAAATTATTTTCCCTTAAACTTTTATTTTATACATGTTTTGACCCATACAGATGAATGTGTAAAAAACAATTATGAAAATGGTCCTAAATATTCAGAGAAGATGACATCAGGTGGTCCTCCATTCAAAAGGTATTAAATAACAGACTTTCAAACAGCTCCATAAATAGCCACCAAATCCATCCACAGAAGAGTCAGCTTGCTGGACCGAGTTAGACAGAACCTTGCACTCGCTTCAGAAAGCTGAACATAGCGTCTTTTTCTGCAATTCAAACTGGGTTTAACCCGTCTGTTAAAGCAGAGGATAACTACCCATTTCTGGCCGATCCAAGGAACAGCCGGGCCCAGTTGATGTTTTCCAGAGGAGCCGAGAAGCGGCTGAACCAACTCTGAAGCTGCCGACCGCCTCATACTGATTTTGCCGCTTGCCTCCGCAAGGAGCCTCTGCTAACGGCTAACTGCTGTAGCAACAGGGGGACGCCCCATTCAAGGCTGAGTTACAACATTAAGCCCTGCACAGTTGAATGTTTGTGTTTTACCTGAAATTAGCTTTCTGATTTCAACTTTGATGTTGTCGAAAAGTGACAAACCGAATGCTACAGTGGACTGGCTAGCATGTTCAGCTCCAAGCTACCTCACGTCCGGCCACATTTTAGGCCACAGTGTGAGCCTAACTTCCTTTGTTTCACCCAGAACCGACCAAACTCCTGGAACCAGCAAAGCTAACATTGTCGTTCAGCTTTATTACAATCAAGACATTTCTAAATTATTCTTTCCCTAATGACTGTGAGTTCCCTTGTTTAGTAAATAACTAAAATAAATAGACAAACCTCTAAACTTTAATCACTTTATGAACAAGATGAAAACTGGTACGGAGAAACTACTACTACTAAAAACCGAGTGAAATAAGAAAGTGTCTTAGTTAGACTAATGAGAAACCTAAACTGTACTGATTTTCTTCAGGCACACCTTCCTTCTCAGCATGTAATTTTCCTGTAACCTTTGACCCCCAAGGATATCAAACTCTCCTCTGAAACACAACGCTTAGATTAATCACTCAGAGCCACACAACATTCTAGTTTCTATCTTCTTGATCCTGACACAGACAAATGAAGACATCACAACTCAGTCAGGGACCAAATATCCAGTGTTCGTTTTCCCAAAGCTTTCATGTGCAACACTGGACCCCGTATGGCCCTCAGGAGCTGATTCATCAACGTGTTTCCCTCGCTCGCTGCTCTACTCTGTTCTACTAGTTAATGGGAGACCTGGAAGGGGGAAAAGAAACCCATAAGTTGCAACTAAAAACCCCTCTGTGTTTCTATAGCGTTTTGTAAAACTCTCACACTGTTGTTTGTTAGCAGAGCTTCCCCAAAGGAGCTGAGGGGAAGAAACAGCAGCCATGTTGCTCCCCCTGCTCCATTTATACCCTCCAGTGCACCCACTGCAGAAAAAACGTGAAACAGGGTTTTTGAGGTGAACTTCATGAGGGACCAGCTGCCACTGCAGCTCTTCATCAAACATCAACCAGCAGCAGATGGAGGGGCAAAGACGGCGTGTAAATCCCGCCCCGCCGTTGATGCGCCTTGTATTTTTAGAGTAACAACATGTAGCATGTTCACATCTCCCTTTTTGTCTTCAAAGTCCAAACTCTGTTTACTGTCACATCCCAGGAGACACTTTGAAATGGTTAGATTCAAAGAGGAAGGGTGGAAAATGGGCCACCTGAATAAAACCCAGCATGGCACCCTATGAGGTCTGTTTCTGAAGATCAATTCTGCTTTTAGGAAAGAAACTCAGCCCTACACTTCTAAATTTACAGCTATCAAAAAGCTTTGGACTCTTTCTAAAGAGGCCCGACCTTAAAGCGAATATAGAAACATGAAACACGTTGATCCGATGCGTGTTTCTGAGAAATTTCCGCCTGTACTTCGCTTCTGAAAGATTTATATTTCTGTTTATTCATAAAGTCGTGTTACTTGCCTGCCAAAAGAAGTGTTTTCTTCTCGTCTTCTCCTCCACTTCCTCTGTGTCTCTCCTGTGGATTTTGGAGTCTAATTTGGAGGCGACCCACAGTCGCCTTAATCCCTCTGGTTTTATGAAGAGCTCGCTTTTAGCGGAGATCGCTGTCATGGAGTGAGAAGTCGGCCTTCAGCCACAAACCAAAGAAATGTAGAGGAAAGAGGTAGGAAGGAGCAGAGAAGGCAGGTCTGCAGCCATTCACCCCTTACCCACTTATAGCCTCTCATTACAGCTCTTAGAGTTGGACCGGGCCGTGGAGGCTGGCGGCTCCTTTCTTATCCACCTTGGGCTGCCGTTAAGCACTCAGTCAACATCCCACATTGTCCTAAATTATTTTAAACATCCTATGTCTGCTGCTGGGGTTTTACAGAGCAAATATTTTCCATTATTGTTGTAAGCAAAGAACACTTTTTGTCGTAACGGAGGTAAAAAAGTAAGTGAAGTAAGTAAATGAAGAACGAAAAAAAGTTTTTTTTTTTAAATATCTTTTTTTGTTTTTGTTTTACAGCACTAGTGGCTCGTTTTTTCAGACAGTCAGCTGACAGGACAGGGGGTATGAGAGAGGGGCAGAGACATGCGGGAAAAGACAAGCCAGATTCAAACCGGGTGGCCCGCATCGAGGACTAAGGCCTCCGTATTGGGGTTGTGCACACTAACCACTGCACCACTGCACCACTGCTCCACCTGCATACCCTCAAAATATCTTTTAACTGATTTTTTAAACTTCATTGTTACTATCAAAACTTTAATCACATTAAAAAATTTTTCAAATTTCAATTTAAAATATGTTTTTTTCTAACTAAATGTGTTCTTTGGTTACAACAATAATTATAACAAACTCTATACCATTTTTTTTTATTCCTCTGCCACCCTTTTTCCACCCACACTGACCTCAGATCAGTCATGTTTGCTCAAATCTTTTTTAACCAAGATTATAGGTGGCTAACTAGGTTCCTGGATAAAAAGCGGGCAGGGACTGGGAGATTGATGGCTGATCACATTAGTGAATAGGCTGACTATCCGTGACTCGTCGTGCCACTGTGATAGCTCGGTGTTTGTGTTTATCATATGTTTTTCTGGCCAGCCGTGTGAGCAGAGGATTCCCGCGATGACAGTCCCAATCAATCACAGCAGCCACCAGAGTGCAGAGTTCAGGAGACATTTTGGCAGCGGGCTTCACTGGGGGGCCTGCCAAGGCAAAGAGACTGAACTGGAGTAATGATTGCTATTAGGCAGCTTTATGAATATTTATGGCCAACATCTGCAGTGAGAACACGGCTCTGAGAGTTAGCAGAGCTGTGTCTTGTTCAGAGTTAATGTTGGAGCTGAAAAAGGAGTTATAGTGCTGATCTCTGGGATTAAAGGTCTCAGGTGAGGTGGTGTTTTAGGCCCCAGCAGAGGTAGGTGTACAGGATGAAGCTGAGCACTAAGACTTAAACCAAATCAACAAACATCGACTGGAGAAGCAGTTCCTAAATCATGCTGTTGTAGCTTTATTTTATTCAACAATTAATCAAATGACTGTCAGATCATGTGTTGTTCTGTGAACTCAAGCCCAACTGGCTGTATGTTCGCCCAACAGATGGAAGTTGGATTTGAGCTCTAATCATGGTCCAGTTATTATATCTGAAAACATGTGGAATAAATACACAACTTTCTCTGACTGTAAAGAATAATATTAACAAAAGTGGTTCGACTCCAGGCCAAACATATTTTAGGTAATAGCTCTAAACTAGGATAGTGAAGCTCATCTGAACCAATAACGACTATATGGTGAGGAGGGACTAAAGAAAATGGTTGAAAACCATTAGCAGCTTTGTAATGCATGGAAAACACAGGTTAGCACTGATTTATGTTTGAGATCCAAAGTCTATCTTGAAGGGTTTGAAATGAGGTCAAACTAGCTTTTAAACCTATTTAAGGCGACTGGAATATTTTCAACCCAATGTACAACACAAATCCAATTGCTAATCCTTAACGTTATGTTGCTGTTCCTGAAATAATAACAAAATAGAATGTGTATTAACGCTACAGAGCTAGCAAGTTGCTTAAACAAGGAGCTAATTAGCTGCTTGGACAAATTGCTAGTTAGCTAGCAGACAAAAGGATAGTCATTTTAAAAGAAATCATTGATCCTTTTTCAACAGTTCAATATAATAAGGGGATCACGTTTGTGTATACATTCTTATTGAAATGAAGTTTGCCATAAACTCAGAAAGAAATTCAAAAGATGCAAGCATCTTGTTTGCTAGCATGCAGTTAGCATGGGCTCATCATCAGCTTCTGCTGTTTTGCTTTTGAAACACATGACCTTATCAGAAATTGTTTAGCTGGAAACCTTTTCCCTGTCACTGCCAGACCTGATATAGTTGTCATCATTTTTTGGAAGGGAAAAGGCATCACAGGAAAGTTTAACATATCTAGGCTGGGTTGTCTGTGGGTTCTGTGTTTCATGGACTTTGAATGCGTCTCTGCTGGATCGAATCACCAAATTTTGTTTTGTAAGGAAGGTGCTCATAGCGCTCGTAGTGCTCATAGCGTCTAGATTCACTCTGATCGCTAAATATGTGCACAACACAGGATTTTGCATTGCTGACTCCTTAAGACGCCTTTAAATATCAATTACAAGGAAATCACCCTCTCTAGATGCAGCATTCACGTTTGGTGTAAACGCACCTTTGGGTTCTTTTTTAAGCCCCTAGCAGTGTAGATTATTACAGTTGTGTTTTAACATCAACACGCTGATTGGACTTGAAATGAGAACTAGCCACTTAGGTCTAATCTCAGGTATATACATATAAAAGTTATTAATAACTATTCTCTTATTTTAGAAGTGAACATAAAGTTGAACATAGAAGAAGCTGGAAAGGTTTTTGTCAGTAATACATTGCATTATGTAAACAAAACTCACAAAAAAATAAAGAAAGAATACTGAAAGAATCACACAATTTCATCTCAGTAAGCACAGCTTAATATAAAAGCTGAAAAGCTTTCATTTTTCTCGACTTTCACCAAATGTTTGTAGGACTTCTGTTATTTGGACAAATAACTCCAAAGTGAAACAAAAAAAAAATTCAGTTTCTCTTCACAAACTCATTAAGACCCTGATGTATCTCTCAGTTAAAACATTATAAACATACAGATGTGTGATCACCAGGCGCTTCTATGATGAACCAAGTAAAGATGGGTTTAAAATGACTAACTTTTAAAAGCTGACTGTTGGTTTGGGTCTTAAATTTCTGCCATTTGTGTTTCTTTAACCCTTTTCTCAGCAAAGAAGTAGTGCTGCGGGCTTCCCTTCCTCAAAGCATTTCCTTGGTCAGTGGTGATTACACTAAATAACTTCTTTACTAAATTTTACCATTACGGCTGCCCCATCAAACACACATTATTTCAGTATATTTCTCTCATGTCTGAATAAAATGAGTTAAATTAACAATGAAGTCAAAAACCCCAGGGTTTAGCTTTGACTGTTGCTGAATAGAAACTTTTTTTCCTGAGATTATCTAACATTTGGGATCTTCGATTCAATGAAAGTGGTACAAAGAAACAAAAGCCTTAAGGGAAAAGGACTCAGTAAAAAAGCAGCACATTTAGAGAGATGGGTAGATTTTTCTCAGATAGATTTAATGCAGGGATTCTTGCATTGATGTTTTCTGTCCAGATAAAATATCTGAAAGTCTAATCAATAACCTTTTTGTCCAAACAATTGTTCTACATGTTTATCTACAATAAAATCAGAAAAAAATGTCTTTTTCCAAAAAAGGAAGCAAACAATTTACTGCAACTACCATCTAGGATTTCCATTTATCTGTAGCATTTGCTTGAAGAAACTTTTTAGATGATCACTTTTCCAAGCAACTGACATTTGCTGAATTTTTAGAATTTTTTAAAATATATTCTTTTTTCTGACATTATAATTTATATAATTTCTGTAAACTACAAAGCAGACTCCTGATTCCTGAAGAGCTTGAAGGAAAATAATTGATCAATGTTGGATTTTTTGTAGTAGCTCTATTAACATCCATTATATTTTCTAAAAAGATTTTCCTGTAATCGCTCCTCTTGGACTATCAGGGAAGAGTGACTAAGTGTTACTTATTCTGAAAAGAGCCCAAATTCACTTACAAGTGTTGACAGGTTTCCAAAATGCGTAGAACCTCCTGACTTTCCAAAAAGCTTGAGTAGCTGTCAGAGAATTGGCAATCCGTGATCACACTGAATGGATTTGATCTGGGACTTTTTATCTTGAGTGCTCTTTATACGAGCAGTAAAATTGAAGTCACTCTTGCAAAATCTGTCAAAATGATCCGATTTATGCCCAATTTACTGTAAGTAAAGACTTGTTTTATAGCCTTTCAAATAAATCTTTACTTTTGTTTCAAGGTTATTTAAGTATTCAATCAAAAACGCTTTAAGGAGAAAACCTTGGACTAACAGATACCTTAAACCACTCACAGTATTTCAATTCAAAAATACTTTATTCATCTCCCCAAAACACTTAAATGTTGCAGTAACTGATATTTTTGTTTTCATTTAACCAGTTGTTGTCGGTGTTGATGCTGTAGGAAGGAAGGATCTCCTGTAGAGGTCTGTCCTGCACCGGGTGTAGAGAAGCCTCTGATTGAAGACACTCTGTTGTTGTTTAACTGTCTGATGAAGAGGATGCTCTCTGCTGTCCATAATCTTCTTCACTTTATGACTA